>LLEY01000297.1:0-46096 GCA_001414485.1 Calycina herbarum | reverse complement strand
CCCCCCCCCCCCCAACCGCCCCCCTCCAAACACCGCATCTAACCAACCCCAGTCCCATCTTTACATCCAGGCGACGGCCCAACATACCTCTCCTTCGACGACTACGACAACCCCTTCGCCCAAGTCCTCCACATGCCCAACGGCCAAGTCATCAAACGTGGAAAAGGCGTAACACAAAACGAAGCCTACGCCATGTGTGAAGTAAACTATACCTTCAACCGCAACACATCCAAGTCAGCCACCAACGCCCTGCTACACAAGGTCGCAAAAACCGTAGAGGAAAGCGGAAAATTAAGGATGTCCATCCCCACCAGCCCTCCTCCAGGACACGAGGGCACCTGGAAGAAAGCGACCAAGATGGAAAAGATGGAAGTCAGTCTACGGATCCTCAACCAAGCCGTCAAACACAATCCTCCCAAGATCTATTTTCCCATCCCCCGAATCCTTGAGAAGCCCGAATTCACGACGGAAAAAGGAGGGAAGATAACGATGTCTTTCATCCCCGGTGCACCACTTAAGAAATCCTGGGCTGGATTGAGGAACCAGAAAAAGGCGGATGTTTGCGCAGAAACATGGAATCTAATCACCAACCTCCGAAAAATGCCCCAACCAAAAAACCTAAAAGCATTCCACATGTGCGACACCCTCGGCTGCGAACTCAACAACGTCCTCATCCAAGACCACCACAACCTCCCGCCCCTCCTGCACACCTCCCACGACTTACGAACCCGAATCGCAAACACCTACCGCGACCGCGACCGCTACGCCGAGTTCTCGCGCGACGAAATGGTCGACATGCTTCCCAAAGCGGGCAAAGTGGTTTTCACACATGGGGATATCTGTCCGGAGAATATCATGGTTGATGATGAGACGGGGAAGATCACGGGATTGCTGAGTTGGGGGAAGGCGGGGTGGTGTCCTGAGTGGTGGGAGTTTTGCTGCATGGTGGATCCGGGGAGGAGGGAGTGGGATTGGGTGTATTGGATGGAGAGGTGTGCGCCGAGGGGGGAGAACAAGCGCCGTATGAGTTTTAGTGCGGTGAATATTGTGAGGCGGTGGGTTAATGATGATCATGAGGATCCTCGCGCGAGACCTGGTGGGTTTGGAGGGTTTTGAATGGGTGTGATGTGTAGGAGAGACTATTAGGTTGGGTATTGAGAGGTTGGCGAGGACTTTTTTGATACCGGCGATTGATGGAGATGATGGATTGCTTGAGCCTCTGACGGTTTTGGTTCAGTGTTCCTTGCTTCGATGCGTAATATGTAGAAAAGAACTAAAACCTCAAATCGCTTCAAGAACACTAGTTTCAAACTAAGAAAAGCCGAGAAGAATTCCCAAATTAGCAAGGATCTATTTCAGCAAAAATTCAAGAAGAAGAAAGAAAAAAAAATCAAAATCAAACCCCCGTTGCGTCAAAGAATGAATCTTGGAAGTCTATGTCGAGATATAACGAGAGAAGATAATATGCGGTCTTCAATGTTATCATATCCAGACAGAGACACGCTGAACACGCCGAGAAAACCCATCTTCACAAGAAGAGAGCACAATAGAAACGCCATAAAAGCCTACAACATGGTCAGTCGTCAACACAAAGCCTACAAAGCCTGCCCACTCTCTAATCCCCACAATCGTTCTTCTCCCCAGACAAAAGAAATCGAAACGAAAATCAAAGAGCGCAAAAGATAACAATGCAAGATCGAGAAACTCGAGACAATAAGGAAGTCTAGACCTCTCCATTCATTCATCCATTCATTCATTCATTCATTCATTCATTCATTCATTCATTCATTCATTCATTCATTCAATCAATCAATCAATCAATCAATCAATCAATCAATCCAGCAGCAAAGGGAAGTGTCGTCCGTAAGCAAGAAGGACGGGCTGGGCCGAATCACGATCTCGGTACCAACCCGCCCCCAAGGATTTCATCCCTTACCTACACGCCACATCGCCACATGCACGCAGCTGAAAAGAAAGAAATCTCGGTAACCAGCACAATACGCGATGCAGATCTGTTATCGATATGGAAAATACAAGGAAAGACAGATGGATGTAAGACACCACCACATGGGAGTCGCTCGATAATCAGACCGTTGCATTGCAGAAAGAATGCGGGGTTGCGACCACATTGACATAGAAATAGAAAATATCAAAAAATCGATTCAGAGGAAGATCATCTGGGAGGAGCAATGACACAACGAAGAATAATAAAAGGTATTGTTAATTTTATCAATTGAATTTCGAGATTTTTCTCCCTCTCTCCTAATCACCCCCCTCAACTAATCTCAAAGGTAAATCAAAAGCAGCAAAAATGCAAAAATAAACCGCCCAAAAAAATGCAGAATGAATAAATAAAAGAGATCAGAATCACCCAACTATCTACTAAGTAACACCTGGAGCCTCATCCTCAAAGCCGAACCTCATTGAATCGCGAAGGACCCAAAAGCGGCGAGGATAGAAGACAACAAAGTGAGAGTAATAGAGGGTACACACAGTATACCATTAGACTTCCTATGCACAAAAAATATCCTATACTCCAGGATCCCCCCTGTATCATCGGTTCAGCCCTTTTTTCCTCCACTAAAATCTCCAAAGTAATCCACCAAAAAGACTCGCGCATCCCCAGGCGAGTAAGAAAACCTCCCCATCCATCAACAAGGATAGATAAAGCGAGGTCAACAGAAAGTTGTAGACACAAGTGCCCACGAAACACACGTAGTAAAAGAAGGTGCAAAATTGCAAAAAAGGTGTTTCGTATGAGTTGAACGGGGTATGGGTGAAGTGAAATGGTTTGGGTATATAGCCATCATTTCTTGGTTTTGGTATGTGTGTGGGAAAAATTGCAAATCATGAGTGCGTTATAATTCGTCCGTTATACCTGATTCGCATTGCAAGAATGGAGTAGGCATGTAGGAACTCGTAAAAGAAGGAGGGAGATGGTTCGTCATCGTGCGAGTGTCGGGTGGAAATTGTTTGTTGGTTTGTGTTGATTGGTATGTAATGTGTATAGGCAGAATTGAGAGAGGGCGAAAGTGGGGATGAGGAAGTTCGTCCGATTTGATCGTTGGTGATTGTGTTGCGCCTATGCAAGGTACCCGGCGCATCGTTGATCAGATGGTTTTCCCTCCCTCGTCCCATTCTCTCCCCGATATAAACATCCCAAAATATCTACAAGAAAGAAACTGCGATTGCGACCAAGAATCCAGCGCTACCTGCCATATAGGCCTTGTTGTTTGTCGCACCGCTCGTGATGCCAACTGGGAGGAGTGACGAGGAAGGAGAGGCTGCGACGACTCCACCGGTACCAGTGGCTGCGATGACGATCTTGGAGGTTGTGCCAACGGATGTTGGCGCCTTGAAGGAGGAGGATGCTGAAGAAGAGGAAGAGAGAATTGCGGTCGAAGATGGGACGGAGGTGGAAAAGGTTGAGGTGACGGATGCAACAACTTCAGAGACGGTGATGGTCTTGGTCATGGTTTGGGTGGAGGTTTGTGTGGTGTCTTGTGCGATGGCGAGGAGAGGCAGTAAAAGCCCGGTGGCCAAGTTGGAAATGCGCATTTTGAATGAAGGATTGCGAATACAACTAGTGTATATTTTCGTAAAGTGAGTAGAATGATTTAATTGCGACGAGTTTGCGACGGGAATTCGGAAATAGTTCTGTTCTGAGAAGAGATTGGAGTCCAAGTATTTTCGAGTTTATATCGTGGAGAGATTGGATAAAGCTATTGTAGTCTTTGTGGGATAGTTTTAGAATTGTCCTTTCTTCTCTTTGTCCTGGGTTGCGACAATGGGGTGGTGTTGATTGTGAGGTGGTAGCGGGTGGCTGGGATCAACGCGAACAAGGAATGAATGTTGTGAATACGATCGATCTGGCGTAGTATTCTTTTATCGCGATGATAAAGAGGTTATTGTTTGTATTGAGGATGAATATCTTTCAAAGATGTTTGGATAGTGAGTGACTCTGCCAACGAAGTCTGTATAGTGTAGTGTGAGAGTGAGGGATGATGCTTTGCAGGAAGTGAAAGTCGGGGTTCGTCGCAGTTTTGGGTGAAGTGCTGGCAGAAGCCTGTGGGCGGGCGGACTAGGGTGCCAATTTGATTTTTGGTGATCGGTGGAGCCCCAACAGGCCAACTGACGACCAGGCGCAGGCGATGGAAAAAAGAGGCTAGGAAATGGAAATTGCTGGACAACGACCGGAGGCAACGCGACTGCGCGGACGTGAATCAAAAAGAAAAGAGAAAGAGAAAAGAGAAAAAGAAAAGAGAAAAAGAGAGTGGAAAAGTCAACAATCAACAGGACGGGTCTTGAAAAGCAGTAACAGTAAATTCGAGGTTAGACAGACGAGGAAGCCTCTTCCAAGCATACGGAATATATAAAACTGGTGTCTTTGGCCCCAATCATTTCCTCAGAGCGCGCAGGAATTGCGACGAGTTGAAACGGAACAAAACGCACTTCTAGCCCTTCCACTGAAGAACTTGTGCTTGTGCTTGTGGCTTCGAACCCTTTCAACGGCGCCAAAGACTTTTCTACCGACATAAAATGCCCGTAAGAGTCTTTTCCAATAGTAGATTCCAGGCTTCAAAGTACCGGAATCATGAGCGATCCTTTAGCGCTCAACCACTGTAACTCTTCTGCGCTGCGCTGCGCCGCGCCATTTTCCCATTTTCCCAACAGCTTTGGAGGAAGACAGCAATTCAGTGCACTCCACCTCCAGCTGTTCGTCACACTGGCAATCTTAAATTCCCTGCACAGCGCTAGAATCTCCTTCCCGCCCGCTGCGTTGTCCGGGATTAGCATGAAACTCGGCGCGTCTCACTGGTCCGCGTGTGAGAGAGGGCCTGCTAGCGCGTGAGAGTCCCGGCCCAGCTTCGGTTCCTGGTCTAAGCCTTTTACAGGAAACACAGCCTGTTGGTTTGATGATCCAGCGTCTTGGGCCTTGAGAATCAACACCCGAATTTTCTGGGCGACAGGGAAGAAATTGAGAGCATTGCTGGGGCGACGCAATCTGTGGGGAGAAAGAGGAGAGGTTCTGAGATTGGATTAATAAATTAACCCTGCGGAAATGACTCCCGGAATGAGGGAGGAGGTGGAGTTGGTGTGAGCACGTGGCAGCACGTGAGAGAATTTCACAATTTCACAATTTCACAATTTGCTCTTTCGCTCCATCCGATGTCTGAGGTTGAAAGGACTGACTGGGAGACCAACAAACCAACAAACCAACACATCAAAAGCCTCACACTCAGCCACGTAGCGGCGGGGAGAAGAGAATGCCACGTGAACATCTTCTCATTACCCAACAGAAAGAGGAAGTTTTCCTATCTCACCGCGATTACAGCAATTGATCGCGTGGCACGCTCATGCTCACCAGTCAACCATCACCTCACTCCCAGGGGCCTCGAGAGAATTTAGAAATCCTAGATGATCCTAATCAACTATCGCAATAACCGTTTTGCGGAGATTAATATATACTAAGAATTAGCCGCGGAGATGAACTCTCTTTAATTTGTAAAGAAAGCGCCATGCGTCCACGAATAAGAGGAGAGCATGACTCCGCTGGCCTGATGATGACTAAATAGTGTCAAAGATGAGGCTTTTGATGACTTCGTGTGAGTTGGTGAAGGATGAAGGATTGGGTTCGAGGTTGGAAGCGCAGAGGCTATGGGCACTATCCCCTCAGATGCACCAGTGGATGCAGCAATTGATGATGTGGTCCGTGCACAAAATATAATAGTAATTTGAAAGTCATTCAGCTATTTTGCTGGACTAAATTCTTAATAAGGTTATTAACAATCGTTGAAAGCCTTCCAGTCTATTTAGAAACTCTTAAAATAGTATATACGTTGGTATTCTACTTGGGAAGAGAGTTGATTTTGGTGAAGCGTGCACGCACCACATCGTTAATTGCTCGTGGATGCCTTCAGGATCAACTTGGCGGCCTTAGGCACAACAGCATATAGAATATGCTCTTTATTTTCAATAGTAGCGATGATGATGATTCAAGTGATAGCTATCTAGACTTCTGCAGCGACAATAGAGGCTGTATGTCGCCTGACTACGGCAGCTTTGACCGATCGTCCGGAGCTGTCTAGCCGACGTTGAGTATCTTGGTCGAAAATCGGCTTTCGTGATATGCGTTGGGGATGTTGGTATAGAGGAGGTGTGTTGTCAGATCTGGTAAGCAGGCTATTTATGCCGTGCTCGAAAAGTTACTAGGCGTCTCAACTGATGTCATGTTAGCGGTAGGTAGCGAAGACAATGGACCTATGCGTGGACGGTGAAGAGTCTGTCTCGAGTTGTTGTTGTAGAAGGCTAGTGACGGCAGAGTCTACTTATACTTCGAGACAACTAGAACCTTGACAGAAAGAGAGTCAATTAAAAAGAAATAAGAAAGTCAGAGGTGCGACAATAAACGCCGGCCAGGAATAATGGAGAAGTAGGGGCCGCCAAGAACAGCTTACTCATAGAGAAGGGACTTTTCATATTACGCCTTTAAAGTACAGTGGTTCGGCCCACGCTGCCTTTGAGTTTGCCCTTAAAAGAACGGATTGGTCGGTGAATAACATTATTTCTACCATACAGGAGCAGCCTAACCTCCTGTGGTTCAGTTTTCAAGGAGGTTTCAAGCAGCCTGGGAGCAAGATTGAGTACATTGATGGGTGTCGTGATTTTATGTGAGTTAATAACCTCGACGCGTATTATTTGCTCGGGGCAAGTTCTGGGACGAAAGATTTCGACGGGTTTTGAGTTATCAAGGTCCCGACAAATATCCGTATGAGCTCCCGTATGCTCCAGGGACTCCACAAGAAGGGGATGAAAACTTTGTCGAGAGGATCGCATCCTCTAGGCAATCCGCATCATCGTCTACCGGTATAGGAGGAACCAGTTTACCGTTGAAAACCTTCGCTCAATCAGATCCTGTCTATTTCTGGATGTGGTGGGTTGGAAGTAAGACCGGGCAATCATACGAGTTCCAGAGAGAGGATGGCGGCAGAATTCACACGGAAGCAAGTGATTGGAAGCCTGAGAGTGTACCTTATAAAGGGAAGTTAGTGAATTGTTGGATGTACACGGGGAAGAAGACGGGAAATAGGTACTATACTTGGGAGATGGGTTCGGGGACTGGTCCGAAAGGCAAAAGCAAGGAGATAGGAAAGGGGAAAGGGAAATAAAGCCGCTTTTCTTTCTGATGTGAATCCAGGTTTATAACAAGCTCGATCTCCTTGGTTCAATTTCGCCTACTTCCTCTCTTTTCCCCTCGAAATCACAGGCAGACCTAAACGCAAACAGTTAGTATACAGCAGAGAATGAGAAGTAGTACTTTCCTACTGTGCGTGAACAGATCATAAAATAATAACCAACTGCTCTCAAAGGATCAAGGTTCGTCTGCGGAAGACTACATTTATCTCTGATGGCTTGACATATCGGTCGAGGTCGGTCGAGCGCATACGTCATGAAGCTCTCTGGTAGAACAGAAACATGCTCGAAGTCTACAACATATACGAGCGGGCCGGCGAACATAAATTACCCTCGAAAAGATCCGAAAAGCAAAGGCATAACTTTTCTCCAGCGAAGTCGATCTTCAGATCATTCCCAAGGAAGAGGTTGGCAACCTGTAGCCAATTAGTGCTATCTTTTATTAATGAAAGAATTAACTATTTTTATTCACATGAACTCCCAACGCCGTGACCGATTCATACTCGATAGATACCCGGGTATCCTTAAAGAGAGGATGCCTAATTATCCTTTCCAATTGGTCCTGGGGGTGTGTTATCTGAGATCTCGACACGAAGGAACAAATTGATCGCCTCTGTAATTTGATTGTAATGTTCCTATCCACATTTCGCAAGTTATTCACTCCCTTCCTTGAATTCCTTGTTCCCCTTCATTTCTACCCTGTTGAAGTAACCAAGAATTCACTACTATGTCCCATAAACGAAACTGGCGGTATATTCAAGAGTGAATAGCACTTCACGTGGCCTTCTCGCTTAAGGTCTATTTAAGTAAATAGAGTAGCTAGCTTTGCTCGGTATGCACGAACGATAATATACTCTTTTTGCATCACGCTATTGACCACCAAGTCATACCAACAGAAACCAAGGACCTAGGGCTCTAGCTCAAGCTCCTCGGCACTTCGCTAACCAACCCCCGATTCCTCAAAGAGACCATAAACAAAGTCAAGTTCCTCAGCAGTTTACCAACCAACCTCAGAAGGGTTCGACTCAGCCACCATATCGACAGCCCAAATAATTTCCTCCCAAAATGGAGCAAGTCAACACGATCCAGAAAGATAGCAAGCAAGTCAATATGATCCCACCAGATAGCAAGGTTTCTGCCACGTTTGGCAAAGGCTTCAAAGTCCTTGCTACGAATGGCATCATTCCAGAGCAGAAGAACACTACTCCAAGTACTTTTTCCACATCAGGGTACTCTTCTCTTTCTTCGCGCCCCCTTACCGCCAATAAACACAGTGATTTGATCAAGGTCTGGGACAGTATTCGCCATAGTTCCCTTCAAAATATTTGGAATGAAGCCATGCAACTTAAGCTTCAAGGCAATACTCTAATTCACCTTACACTTGTTGGCTATCATGAAGGCGAATTTTACCCTACTATACGGGTTGATCTCAATACTGTTGAAGTAAGTTGAGAAATTATTTTGTTATCTGTTAATTTCAAAATAGCTAACATTAACAAGTCGGTTCAGTTGCCTGGGTTTGCGTCAACTATCGTAAAAAGTATTGGAAGTTTAGTAGAGGACAACTGGAAGGATAAAAAGTAAGTTCTTACTATCTAATATATGCCTATCTACATTACTAATTAACATTATATTAGTATCTACGTCTATGTCTGCTACTGTGCTCGGTCAACTAATTCCGGTCCAAGCTCGCAAGACACTGTCGACCGAAACCTGTACAAAAGTATGGTTGAACACCGTAGACACGAACTATACCTGGGCGCTTCAATCTCTATATCTCGGTCTGCCGATCACTATTTAGAAGACCCGTCCTTCTCGTCCCCAAGTGAGAGTCCTGGTACCTTTACATGTTTCATCAAGCACCTGAACGACCGGTTTGGATTAACATGTAGACATGTTGTTGACCCCTGGGCAAGGTTTACAGATAATATGCAAGTTGAAGTTGTTAGCCCAGCAGCTCTAGACCACCAAAAAACCCAAGAGCATTGCAAGATTCGAAAATTGCCCTATAGCATCTGTGACTATTCTTTAGGTACAGTGCTCAAGGTATTTGGAACGGGATCAGCCCCAGAAAAGTGGGATCCAACTATCCCTGATTGGGCACTTATTAAACTTCATCCAAAAATTGAGGCGCGAAATAAGGTAAAGGATTATATTCGTTCTTATTTTATAAGCTAACATAATTAAGTTTCCTGAAACCTTCATTGACCTTAAGGATCTGCCAAGCAGAAACCTCCAGACATTCGAATCATCCGTTCATAAGAAGCTCAATAAAGACTTTCGTGAAAATGTTGAAGAGTCTTCTGAAGAGAAAAAAGAGACTCTATTCAATTATCTTAAGTCAGGCTCAGCTCTTAAAGAAATTTCTACATACGACTTCTCTACACAGGCTACACAAGCTCAGCTAGCTCTTAAGCCAAAAAGTCGCACAACTCAAAAGGTTACTTGGGGCTGGGTTAACTCCGCGTATTCGGGATGGGTCAAACACTGGGCAGACGTTCACAACGAAATTATAAGGGGAGATGTACACACTGTCGTTTGTCCAAAAGTTACACATAACTTCTCTGTTAAGGGCGACTCGGGCGGAATAATTTTAGACAGCAGCCTTTGCCCTTTTGCCTACGTTACAGGCGGAATCAATGAGGGAAACTTTGATTATACAATCATTCTCCTCTTATCGGAGATATTCCGACATATCGAGAACGACATGGGATGGGTTCCTGGTAGTGTTTCTTTGGCATAATAGTGGCATATTAGTGGGCATGGGGCAGTCGACTAACTAGCTGAAGGACTAGATCATACCTAAGAGTATAACGCAAAGGTAGAGATCATCAAATTGAAGATACATAAGCAACTAACGAGTTTAAGACGTACAATTACTTGCAACACACTCAGCCACGTAGCGACGGCGGGGGAAGAGAGAGAATGCCACGTGAATATCTGCATCCTTTGGCGGCGTGGGACTTGACATGTTCCACCTGTACAATGCAATGACTGCATTCTCGTTACCCAAAAGAAAGAGGAAGTTTTCGTGTGTCCGTATCTCACAGCAATTACAGCAATTGATCGCGTGGCACGCTCACCAGTCAACCATCACCACCACCAAGAAACCCTCACTCTCGGGGGACGCAAAGAAATTTAGAACCAATCAACCATCGCAATGACCGTTTTACGGAGATTAACACTCAACAGTTTAGCCGCGGAGATGAACTCTCTTCATCAATTTGCGAAGAAAGCGCCATGCGTCCACGAATAAGAGGAGAGCATGACTCCGCTGAGCTGATGATGTCAAGAGGTTTAATTTTGATCGTGGAAATTTGACTAAATAGTGTCAAAGATGAGGCTTTTGATGATATTGCGGTTGTTCGTCCCGTGGAACCGCGAAGGCTGGAAGCGCAGTAACACCAGTCATCCATCCCGCTGGGAACAGCCTTCGCTTCCTTTTCTTTTCTTCCTCACTCAGGTTTCTTTTCCTAGATTTATCTCTTAGAACATCTTATATTTCCAGAACCAACCGCACCCCTTTCTTCTCTCCCCCCCCCCCCGTCTCCCCACACGCACGTCATGTCATATAGAAATCTGTTTCCAATCAGCACATCCATCAACCAAATCCATAAACCAAACAATAAACTTCGTGCACTTCGTCATCCCAACCCCTCTCACGATCAAACCCATCCAATCTTTTGTTTCCATCTGTTCGTCTGTCATTTTAGTTCTCAGTCCCCAAAGCGACAATTTTTACCGACGTGGCGGGAGAGGGCGGTTACACCCTCGTGTGTATCAAACAGACCAGGTTTTGCTTCATCCAGACTTGTCACTTGCCCAACTTCTCTGACGAACCAGCCTGTGCGCGGTGTTTGAGCGGGGAAATTAGATGATGGGTTGAGATGAGTTGGGTGGGTGAGTTCCTCCGTTTTGGTTGGTTGGTTGGTTGATTTGGTTTGAGGGCATTTGGAAATACGGAGTGAGGAGGCTGGGAGTTTTTTGGTGTATCACGTGATAGGGTTTGCACTTCACTCTTTTTGGATGAGTTTCCTTGTTAATTCTGTTCCATATTCTCTTCTGTTTCCTGTTTCGGTCTCTCTACTCTTTTCCCCCTGCTTGAAGCTCAATTTGAATTCCGATTTATTTATGTCACGTGTCTTTTGTTCTTTCCCCCCGCTGGCACCTTCTTCCCGTCTGGCGTTTCTTCATAACTCGAGAGTTTCTACTATGAGTGGACATTGCATGAACCGTTGATTTACTAACTTGTAGCTTAAAAAGAGAAGATTACGAGTCGTAGACGTAATGTTTGTTTACTCGACTCGTAAGTTCTTACTATTAAATCTTCGGGTTTTTAGTAGAATTCCTGATTGACGTCTAGACTTCGACTCGAGTACTGTTTGCCGACAGTTTTTGCGAAAGGACTGAAAGCAGTTGTCTGTTGTTTACTAGAGAGTCATCTATGGTTTTGTTTCTCCTTGAAGTTGCCGTTGCGGAGTTCCCTTGGGTTGGTTCTGATATGAACGCGTAGTAAACTCGGGTTCCTTAGTAGAGTTCATGTTTGACATCTAGATTTATATTATTTGCCGAGAAGTGCTAGTAAACAACTCGTCCATTGTTTACCAAAGAGTAATCCAGGGAAATGGGATCGGAACTGCGAATCGTGTTCGATATTGAACTTGACGCTGTTCTCTGGTTCTTTGGGAGCTTGCACATTTATTATACACTCAATGGGAATTGCGATTCACATTCAATTGCTTCTCATTAATTCCCTGAACAATTTGGAATACGTGTGTTCACAGAGTTCTTCATACCTTGTCTGAAAGAATGGTATTTCTGCTGGTTCGCTTCGGCGCCCTGTCAAGGCGATCTCGATGCCGAGAAGTCGCGACTTGAAAATTGCGGAATTAAAGTTTTCTTTGTGTAACCTTATGACTGTAAATCTAATTCGGCATCCGTGTTGCGAGAAATATGCATTTTCATACTAAACGGCTTGCATTGTTGGGGGGAGTTGCGAGCCTACCAAATCACGAAGCCGAAAGGCCGAGAGCGCGAGCGAATGCCGACCGAGAAGTTGAAGTCATTACTGTACCAAAATCACATCAGTCCGGATTGAGCTCGCCGTGAAGTCTAATAATTTCTCATTTTTTGCGGATGAGGATATAAGAGATTGTTTTGGGCGCGAGAGAAAAATCCTCAAGCTTCAACTCGTTGATATTCGAGAATCGAGATGTGATCTGGTGACACAAACAAACATATCACCACAACAATCCAACACCATCATCAGTCACACGAAAAACCTTCACAATGACTGAACCAAAGGCCAAAAAAGAATGGTCCATGCCAATCTTCAACTTCCCATTTTCACGAACCGAAAATCCGTATTTGATTCTAGCAATTGTGTTCGTCTCCCTCCCCCATTTATCACCTTTAAACCACTTCTCAAGAATTTACTAACTTCTTGCACAGATGCTCGGCAGTCTTCCTTGATCTGCTGAATCTCAGTGCTATCACCATCGCTCTGCCTACTTTGCAGAAGGAATTCGATTTACAGAGTGGAGAGTTGCAATGGGTTATTAGTGCTTATGCCTTGACGGTTTGTGGTTTCCTTCTCGTGTCCGAAAGAAAACGGAAGTGCTGATAATTGTTTACAGTTTGGAGCATTTTTGTTACTTGGTGGGAGGGGTGGGGATTTATTTGGGTTCGTTTCTCCCTTTCTTGTTCCCAATCCATCTCCCATTCCCATTCTTCTTGCCTAGGGTTCCAAAATCTTTGAATCAAGCTAACTGGTTCTTCTAGACACAAACCAACTCTTCTTTTCGGGCTTCTATTGTTCTCGCTTTTCACTATGATCTCAGCATTGACGCCCACGTATACGGGTCTCATCATTTCTCGTGCATTCCAAGGAATTGGCGCTGCGTTTACAATTCCATCTGCGCAGGCACATATCCCCCATTACTTCCCGGATCAAAAGAGAAGGGCTAGGGCTTTGGGATTCTGGGGAGCGAGTGGTAGTTTGGGGTTTATGTAAGTCTTCTTTGGTCTTTGCTTCTCCCATTTTCTTGTTCGCTTATTTTAATGACCTGAAATTTGAATTTTGGGATATCGTGATGTTGATTGATAATTAGCATCGGACTCATCCTAGGTGGTGTCCTAACCGACCTCCTCGGCTGGCGATGGATCTTCTGGATATCCCTAATCTTATCTGGTATCATCGTCCCAGCAGCCTTCATATTCCTGCCCCCTATGAAGCCAGCACCAAAAACCGCAGCCCAACCATCGGAAATCCCAACTCAAGAACCGAAAAGAACAACCTTCCAAGCCATCAAAGCTCTCTTTCTCCGTCTCGATATCCTAGGAATCTCTCTCGGACTCCCAGGAATTTTGTTGCTAACTTACGCCCTAACAACATCCACAACAGCATCTTGGTCTTCCCCCTCCGTAATCGCTACACTGATAACTTCCTTGGTTCTTTTAACGACATTTACTGTTTACGAAAACAAAGTCCCAAGTGGTATCCTCCCAACCCATCTCTTTCGGAATCAAAGTTTTGATATGACTTTGTTGTTAGCGACACTCACTTACGCGATTCGTCAAGCTGTTACCTATTTCCTAACACTCCAACTCCAATCCTACGCCGGCAACACACCTCTCCACACCTCCCTCCTTTTCCTCCCACTAGGTGTCGCAGCGTTGGTGTTCAACTCCCTAACAGGCCATCTAATCCATCTCCTCGGGGCCCGTTTCATTTTCATCCTAGGCTTCTCCCTCGCCCTCCCAGGCTGTCTACTCTTCTCCTTCCTCAAATCAGGGATGCCCTCATACTGGAGCTTCGCATTCCCTGGCATGATCCTCTACATAGCAGGTATCGGAATGGTATACATCACCGCGAATACTGTAGTGGTTTCCCAAGCGACAAAGGGGGAACAAGGTGCCGCGGCGGGCGTGTTCAATGTTGCGCTTCAGGTTGGGGGAAGTGTAGTTGGATTGGCTGTGCTTACTGTGGTTGATAAGGCTGTTGCTAGTAAGTATGGGAGTGAGATGGGGTGGAGGGTTGTTTATTATTGTTGTGTTGGTCTTTGTGCTGTGGGGCTAGGGATTGCGTGGTTGGGTGTTAAGATTGAGGGGGAGGGGTTGAGGGGGAAGGTTTGGAAGAAGAGGGTTGTTGATGAGAGAAGGGAGAGAGAGGAGGTCGAGATTGACGATTTGAGGGGTTGAATGAATGCGAAGTGGCGAAAAGTCGGTGGTTGTTATGAAGTTACTGGCTTATAACATAATTTTTCTCACAAGACTGAAGTTTCATAAATATGGCTAAGGATTCACAACTCCCGATTTTGTGTATAAGAGCAAACACTTATTTGAATCTCTCCAAATTACTTTTGGGACAGTAAGTCGATTGGACTAACCTACAGTCATCTTCTAAGTTCTTTCGATGTTAGATCAGTAGAGCTTAATGGAGTAAACCTCCCAAGCATGTGCTAAAAACACTAAATAAAATTTAATAATTCTTAGTCTATAAACAACCACCCAGAAAATAACCCACAACAACCCTGGCTAACTCAATTTATCCCTCCAGTCATCCCCTATGATTTTACCCCTCTTTTCTCCTCCTAACTGCTTCCAAGTTTCTCCCTCTCGAATCCCCATCAAATATCTCCCCCAAACTCAACAGCATAAGGATCCAATATTTCACTCACCTTCATATCCGGCGTATAAATAGTAGTATACGTTGAGTCTAAAGCAGTAGGTAAAATACCGGTGTGGAGAAAATATTTCAAGGTTTTGGTTGAGAGTTGATTCGTTACTGTTACAAAGTCAGTATGTTGGCTCTTGGCTGCACTGAGGGAGGGATGAGAGGTACGGAGGGAATTGAGTAGGGATAGAGGAAAGAGAGGAGGTTGAAGACCTACAAGAAAGAGAAACATGGTTATCACCATGTCTAACCACCAACGTCGAATTCGGAAGTTCAAAATCGCGAGTGAAGAACGACCATTCTATGGGGGAGCTAGGGAGGAGAGGTTAGTTGAGATTCCGTCCATATGCAAGCGAATACAAAAACACACCCAGCATCGAAATCATCAGTTACCAACAACACTTTCTCACTTATCGGAAACTTTGGCTGCTTTGGAATCGCAAATGGCCATGCTAAACACCATAGCTAAGGTAAGTTAATTAGCCAATGCTTCCTCAAAACCGAAATGCACAAAATGGGAAAAAACCTGTATTTGCCAGGGAAGCGTCAATGCAATACCCGTCACATCATTCTATTCTCATCAGCCCACTTCTTCAACATCAAGTTCAAACTACATACCTTAAGTCCATCATTCAAAGACTTATTGAACGCCTCAAAACTTCTATCGTAGTCTGCAAGAATTTAGTCTCTCCCGCCAAAACCCGCAAAGGGGGAGGGGGGAAATACCATAGTCCCCACACAACAACGGCATAGCAACAACCCCCTCAACAGTCGGCGGCCCATTAGTAAAAAAACTAGCATCTCCTCCATAAAGTGTACTATTGATCCCCTGTATAATGCCTTCGAAATTTACTACTCCCAGGAAACTCCCCAACATAACGGTGCGGATATCTAAGTCCGTTACTTGTGTGAAACATGATGGACAATTCTCAGATGGTGGGACGGGATAAGGAGTTTTCTTCGCGGTAGTGAGGATGCTTTTAAATGCCTGGATATATGATATTAGTGTGTGTTGGGAGATTGGGAGAAGGGAATAGAAAATTACAGTGATGACACTTCCTTTTCCTTGGGAATGGAAGGGACAGGATGTATTGAGTTGGCAGTAAGCGTCTACTCGGAGCATGGCTCTATTTAGCGCTGCCACGCTGGTTTGTGCTTGTTCGTATATGCCCTGATCTCGTTAGACTTTTGCTTTCACAAAATCGAAGCGCTGATTGAGGAGAACCAACAGAGGTGTGTGGAACAACAGCATCAAGCACGAAATTACCAACTCTTTCAGGGAATCTGGCTGCATAGTCTGCTGCTCTCATTGTGCCGCTGCATAGAGTTAGTGTGTATTGCCGAAATATAATGTGCAGACTTACCGAGAAGCACCCAGAAAGTTGACTTTCTCATAACCCAAAGCTTGACGTATCCTTTCGTAATCCTGTACCACCTCTCGCAAACCGACGAATTCGATGATACCGGGTGGAGAGCTGTTATCGATCCATGATTGTATAATTTCCGCTGAGGTTTCTTTCGCGGCATTGAAGGCAGATTGATTTCTTGGACTGAAACGAACAAAGTCAGTATTTGGAAAGTTGGGCATCCAAGGAGGGACTTACTATTCCCCGAGGAGTCCCGTGAAAGTGTCCAACGAGACGTTCAAGGGGTTTGAGCTAAAAGTGCCTCGAAGATCCATGACTGTGCGATGAGAGGGTTAGAAAGTCTTCCAAGCAAGAGGGAGGGGAAAAACACACCAAGGATATCGAAATCCAAAAGTCCCTCGAATTCATTCGTAAGGCTGTAAGCTGTTTGCCATGCAAATATCACTCCTGGGTCACTTCCACCAGGATTACTATTATATTTGGTTAGCTAGAAAGCGATAGTCGAGTTGAGAGAACTCACAAGAAAAGAAGACCCTTGGGATCTTTAGGCCTGTGCATTGCCAACCCTAAGGTAATTTGATTACCCTCGCACATAGGCTTCGAGTAATCCATTAGAACATCAATCTCACCACAATGAAGGGTAGAGGGGATATTTTTGAGATCAATAGTGCCGGGGTCGAGAAGTTCCGGTTCCGGAACATTCTTTGAACAATCCGTCCATTTCATAGTGGGAGTAAGAGAGGAAGGCATTGGTATAGCACTACAAAGAGCCGTAGATAGGAAGAAAAGTAACTGAAGACTGAGCATGGTTGAGAATGATGTTGATGAACTCAAAATTCACAACTCAAACAAGAGGAAAACTCCTTATTTATTCAACCAGATGATACCTGAGATTTCCTGATAGTAAATTAAGCTTATGTTCAGACTGTGAGAACTTAAAATTGTTGTCGTATTTCCTTGCGATACGAGGGCTCGCCAATGACATAAGAAATAAACAATTGAGGCTTTGGGGGATTGGGCTTCATGCCACGCGTTGCAGCGCCTCTGGCTGTGAGATCATCGAAGAAGAAATAGATAGACATGTATCTCGAGCAACTTTTTCAACAAAAAATTAAGATCATCATTTGTGATTGGATGTCAATCCAAAAAAGGGAAGAATCACTGCCACTTGGCAATAGAAATCGTGCAGACATCATCCATACCTCGTTGAGAACATCAAAATAACTCAATACGGACGTAGGAAGTCAATCCCTTGGTGTTAACCTGCCTCAATCTTGCGTCCTCACCAAAGGCTCAGCATGCGGCTGGAAAAATGCGGTGACGATCTCCACAATAATCGCACAACATCATTGGTAGGATCGTAAAACAGGGATCATTTTCCAGACTTAAAGATGACCACCTTGTACGAGTCCGCCTCCTTGACTGCACAGTTCGAAGCTTACTTGTTAAAAGCTTTCGTGTCGAATTGTGAGTCTGGGGAGGGAAGTATTCATAAGTGCTAGATTGACCTCGAGCTGGTTGGTGATTTTTTCTTGTTGTCCAAAATACGAAGCCTCTTTTTCAGAATTGAATACTCGCCATTATGTCTACCTCCACCTGTATGGCTCAGATTTCTAGAAGTGTAGATGCGTATGATATGAATGGGGATGTTGAATCCGGTACGTGCATCTTTCCAATCAATCAGAAACAGCCAAAGGGATTTAAGCTCATTTGAAATGCAGTTGGAAGTATGTTCGCACCCACATCTAGAAGCGGATCCTCCTCTTTGAGCGATTCGTTTGAGGCGGTGCTCCCACGAGATATGATCTCGGCATTCCGCAAGTCGGCACCAAAAGCTAGAACTGGATGTGTAACCTGCAAGTGAGTGTCCTCTCAGTGGTGCGCTCGGGTTATAGCTAACCCTGTTAGAATACGTAGGGTAAAATGTGATGAGGACAAGCCGGAGTGTAAAAGGTAAAACTTCTTGGCTTGTTTGTTAGTATTGTAACTTATGACAATACAGGTGTTGCTCAACTGGACGTAAATGTGATGGATATGCTCCCCCGAAGCCAATCAAGAGGAAAAAGAGACAGCCGAAAAGCCAAAAAACATCAGAGACAACGCAATATGAGCCAGTCGTCATCCACCAGGCCCCTGTTATACGAAAAAGTCCTTCAGTGGACATCCAAGGAGACACCTCTCAGCGTCGTAGTTTCCACTACTTTCGCTCTCAGAAGTTTACTCAGCTGCCGGGCAACTTTGAGCCTTACTTTTGGAATAGCATTATGCTCCAGTTCAGCCACTCATACCCGACAGTACAGCAATCCTTGGTTGCTCTGAGTGCCATATATGAAAGTCGTAGCGAGGATAAGGGGGGATTGAATCGATGGCGACGACATGAACATGCACTTCAACAATACAACAAAGCAGTCAAGACCCTGGTCGATTATATGTCCTCGAATGATCAAGATCCTCGAGTGGCATTGATATCTTGTTTGATTTTTGTTTGGGTTGAGCTCCTCCAGAAAAACATCGAGGCGGGCTTTCAACATTTGTACAGCGGCATGAGAATCCTAACTTCGCTACGAGAATCTGGAACTCTGCAAAAGAAAGATAGCAATGAAGTGGAACGGGATGACATATACGGATCACTGAGCCGTTCCTTCACTCGACTCCGAATTCAGGTCTCCATTCATGGCAGTACTACCGACGAACTTTCAGCATCTTGCCCGTTGACGGACGATGCAAGATACTTGCCGATTCCGCATAGCTTTTCCAGCATCTTTGAATCGAGAATTTGCTTGGATGCGAATTTCAAAATCATCTTTGGATACTTCCGCCGACTTTTCGATCAACACGGTGCTGATTGGGAACACTCGTCCTTGAGCGCCGTCATGCTTGGCTACACACGCCAGGAACACTTGCAGCGACTGAAGCAATGGCACACGGCGACGAAAAGAATGATGGAGCAGTCCAAGGATGTGGAAAAGGACGCACTGGGGTACGCATATCTCCAAGTCTATTATACCTTGGTGAAATTGTGCGGGGAGGTTCTTTTCGAGAATGAGATGGTGTATGACCGCTACGACGCGGAGTTCGAGAAGATGCTTGAGCTCTCCGAGGTGCTTCTTCGAAATACTCGTGAGCACGCACTGCCCTTATCGTTTGATATGGGTATTATTCCTCCTCTCTTTTTCGGTGCCATCAAATGCCGGGTGTTTTCTCTCCGTATGCGGGCGTTGGAATTGTTGAGGCTCGCACCCGAACAGGAGGGTCTCTGGATCCGTGATAGTATGGTCAGGTTCTGTGAGTGGAAAATTCCGCAAGAAGAAGCTGGACGAGGAAACCTATCGCCCACAGAACCTTTGCCAGAATCAGCCAGAATCTATCGGGAACGTCTTTCGCTGGCAGAAGATGGCTCGAGGACGTGTATCAAGTATAGGAGAGGTCCATATATGGTAGATGGAAGGATAGGTGAGGAATTGATCGGCTATATGGAACCTCTTGAATGGGTTGGAAATATGATGTAGAAGCACCCTGGAAAATAGATAATA
This sequence comes from Calycina herbarum, assembly GCA_001414485.1. Taxonomy (NCBI): domain Eukaryota; kingdom Fungi; phylum Ascomycota; class Leotiomycetes; order Helotiales; family Pezizellaceae; genus Calycina; species Calycina herbarum. Next base: position 26,327 of record LLEY01000297.1, on the reverse strand, counting down.
TGATTAGAATCAACTGACATCTTGATAGACAGATGACTGGAAGGTTAACTATCCCCTGCAGGTAAAACCGCCATGAAATGTGATGATGGGATGGACAATGACCGCTCTCGACTCGTTCTAACTTTTTCGACAATTGATGCTGACCTTTCTGAAGAATCCGAGATAAGATCAGAAAGTGTTCTACGTCTTTAGGACAATTACTTGCTCAAATTGTTCTATGAAGCTGTAACAACGAGAGGTGCTTGCTGCCACTTTTGTTGTCCAGCGCCATGAGCTTGAAATGGTGGGTGTTTTGTTTCCCCCAGGCCAGGCCAGTTGCAGGCTTAAGCTTCAGGGGATCAGGCCCCGCTGGGGCGATCCCGAAAGCCAATCACCGAAGCCCAAAAGTCAGCACCATATTTCTCACTCTCCTGGTCGCATTTCGAGATCCAACACCACCAGCTGTTAGCACTGGCTGCTATCAACTAGCAAAATGTTGACTGCACGCAAAGCTGCCCCAAAGGCGTGCCAATCGTGTCGTCTCCACCTCCTATCCATTTTCGAGAATGGCTTCACGAATACTGCACCACATGCCTCGAGGGCGCGATACACCACAGCTCTTCGCCCTCGTCCACAAACCCTAGGCGCACGTCACAACCCAGCGATTCGAAGATTCACAGCATCAAGACAGCTTTCGAAAGAGGTAGAACCTAAATCACCGAATGCCAGCGGCAATGTACCTCTGGGCATTGATCTTGAGGAAGAGCTTGGAAAACTGCCGCCAGATCAACTGTTGGCAGAGGAATACCTCGAGGACGAGCGAGCTGTTTATACAGAATTAGAGGGGGTAGAGCCAGCGCTGCCATCGGAGGTAGAAACTCTCGAATCAATTGTTAGGCAGGCGAGGCAGACCTTTGGGGAAACACTGCCGAAAGACTATTTGTCGGCCGAAGAATACATCCTCTACGAACGATTATATGGCCCACCACTGCGAGAGACACAGGCAGATGATTTGGAATACATACATGGAGGGCAGGAAGAGGTGGAAGATAGCAAGGTGCGAAATGTCTTGCTGAGTGAAAATGCTGCTGGGGAATTCGAAGAGGTCGAAATGGATCCTGGAATCGAGTTTTCTTACACGGTGACAGAGGATTTGGCAGAAGGCGGTTTACGTTTCGAAGTAGCCGATGGTCTTGAATCAGGGGAGGAGGTCGAAGGGAGCGAAATATTCGACGATGGAGCCGATATACCAGCCGACGAGGAAACAAATGTGAACGTCCAGGGGAAAAATCAACGCGAAATCGATGCTATCAAAAAGTTGCAAAAGGAACTGGCTACTGAAGTGGCTGCTGCGAAAGCACAACCTTTCGAGGAGCCAGATGAAGTAGCGGAGGAATGGGAAGAAGAAGAGGAAATGGAGGAAGAAGAGGAAGACTATGACGAAAATGATCCATACCTTGATTCCGATACTGTTCGAACGCACCCACATACCCTAGCCGCAAGATCCGGCACATTTCCATCCACCATTTCCCTCCCCGAGCAGCAATTCATTGCACCGATATCAGAACTTTTGGAACGAACGAATATAAAGCACGTTTCCGAGGCAGCTGAGAAGGCATTTGGTGGTCCGGGGCTCCCATTTTCCTCCTCCACACCATCTTCCAAAAAGCATTTACCACAAAACCATATTGCATTGGATGCAGCCCAACATAGAATGACTGAAATGGAGGCTGATGCGTATATGAGCGCTGTCATGCCAGGCACATATGCTATGAGCATGAGCACATTGGTAGAGGTTAGAAAAAGACTGGGAATCAATTGGCTTCGAAATATACTTTTGCGAAAAGGCGCGGGCCCAAGAATTATGGACGCTGGTGCCGCAGGCGCTGGTGTCGTTGCTTGGAGGGAGATGGCACAAGCTGAATGGGATATCATGAAAGAGGAGGGTCTTGTTGAGGATTCGGAAGCGCCAATTGGAAAAACAACAATTCTCACAGGCGCTGATACTTTGCGACATAGAATTTCACGATTCCTGGAAAATACCACTTTCTTGCCCCGTCTTCCTGATTATATCCATTCTTCTGCTTCAGAACAGCATCTTGATGGAGCTACCCCGCAGCCCCGAAAACACTACGATATAATTATTGCTCCCCACTCGTTATTCCATCTCAAAGAGGAATACAGAAGGAAAAACGTAGTCCAAAATCTATGGTCTCTTCTTGAACCCAAAGGAGGTGTCCTTATTCTCATTGAAAAGGGACTACCAAGAGGGTTTGAAGCCATTGCAGGTGCACGTTCTCTTCTACTCGAGAGGCATATCGCCTCACCTGGAGACACCACCACCGAGAATGAAATTGAATCCCCAGCCTCCAACGTAACACGATTTTCAGAGAAAGAAGAGGGCATGATCATTGCTCCTTGCACCACCCACACCAAATGTCCCATGTACCTCACACCCGGTCTCAGTTCTGGGCGAAAAGACTTCTGCCATTTCGGCCAACGCTTCATCCGTCCACCATTTCTCCAAAAGGTTCTAGGTGCTTCCCTACGTAACCACGAAGACGCAAAGTTCAGTTACATCGCAGTCCGTCGTGGGATTGATCTCCGAAAACATAAAAAGTCACTCCTACAAGGAAACGAGGCTACAGAGCAAGCTTTTGAAGGCTACGAAGAACACGACCTCCCCGAATCAGAAATGGAAGGCCTCGAAGCAAGCGACGTGAAATTCCACTCCCTCTCCCTCCCCCGCGCCGTCCTCCCCCCTCTTAAACGTCGCGGTCACGTAACCCTCGACCTCTGTACCCCCTCTGGCAAACTTGAGCGCTGGACAGTCCCTAAAAGTTTCAGCATACGAGCCTATCGTGACGCACGGAAATCCAAATGGGGAGATCTCTGGGCTCTAGGTGCCAAAACTCGAGTTGTTAGGAACCCACGTCTTGGGAGACCGGCTGAGATTGATGGACGAGGGGGCAAGATGAAGGGGATTCGGGATGGGAAGATGGGGAAGGGCGGGAAGAAGGTTAAGAAGGATAAGTTTGATGTTATTATGGGACCTGAAGGTTTCCGGGGGATCAAGGAGGATAGGGGGACGAGTAGGTTTGTTAAGAGGGAGAAGAGGACGAAGGGGGGACGGGTTTGGAAACAGCCTAAGCCTATTACTGAGGGGGATTTGGGTTGAGCTTGGCTGGGTGTAAAAAAAGGTGTGGAGATTGTGTGTTGATGGTAGGAATTTTGTATTGAGTAGGAGGTATGGATGGCGATGTATAAAAATGGGGGCTTGGGGGTAACTCTACTCTTTAGAGAAGTTTGTATTGTATGTTGTATCATATGGAATATATCATGTTTCCGGGCTTTTGTTTTGGATAGTTCCAATTCATCTGTATTCTTGTCATCTTCTCAAAGCCCGTCCATATACTCACAGTTGTTCTTTGATAGCTTTTTTCTCCCCTCAATAACTTTGCCTCTGAGGTTATTCTTGATTTTTGCGGATGAGTTTTATTTACTGAAACTAATTTTGGGGGTTACATCGTATTCTTGTGTTTGGTTAATTCTCTGTTTGGGGGTATTGGAGGACGCGGTCAGGCCCATGCCCCCTAGAGCTGCATTTTTGCGCATGCGCTGTATCCCCTGTAGGCTGGCTTACCACTGCGCCTTCAGGGTATCGGCAGGGAGGTTGTCTCTTGGGCACTGATTTCACATTCTAAAATGCACACCTCGAATCTAGAAGAGATAGACATTATTAATGACTTTGTTAGATGTTGTTGCTCTTAGGTTCTTTCCTCTTTTCTTAAAACAGCCTTAGGTGCTAAAGTTTAGTGTTGGAGTCTGGGGAAGTTGAGGCCCAAAGCTTCACGCTTCATAGCATAGTGCGCGGAAGTTGAGGATTGCTAAGGCAACCCCCGAAAGTACACCTCAAAGATTCACTATCACAAAATATATGCTGTCAAATACCATTAATTTTATCATTGAATTCTATTCAAGGTCCGAAAGTTCATGGCAAAGCATGAGGAACGTCTGGAAGCCGCAATCAACACCCTAAAAACGCCTCCGCGTATTATTACCCATTACCAAACCAGCGTCGAGCTCATCACGAATGCTTCTCGAGAGAAGAAAACATATGAACGCACGAGTCGAAGTTATGGCGTTTAAGAACCGCAACGTCGCTCTGGTGCCTTGACGATGACGTTGTAGTGGTCCTAGTAGAGAAACAGTCAGTTTAGAGCTTTCGAGGGTTGCATCAAGGTAGTTGTTACTTACAGAATCGAATCGTTGACCGCCAATGTACCACATGAAGCTAGGAGTCCAGTAGTATCGGCAATCATTGACAATATCATCACCATAGGTGGCCAAGTAGTAGCAGTTTGGTTCAATGTAGTAATCGTTGTCGTTGCAAAGAACAAGCTCGGCGTCGGCGTGGCAAGCAATTTGAACACACGTACGACCAGGGACACCACAAACGCCTCCTCGCTTCTTCAAGTCATCAATAGCAATACCTGCGTGGGTTAGGATAGTGAATTGGAAGGAGCGAGGTAGTTGAACCTACCAACGGCGAAGTCAGAGGAGTCTCTCCAGGGCTGAGCTGTTTGCCATCGGCAGAGGGTTGGGTTGATCTATAGTCATGTTAGTTGGCGCTCTTGGCATTGGAGTCGGGGGATGTCAAAGAAGGAATGAGTGGGAAAGAGGTAATTACCTTTGCATCAGTATCACGGTTCATCAAGTGGTCGAGGACATCGCGTGCAGTGGACAACACAGGAGTTGCGGAAGCCTATTCAAGGTGTTAGACAAGACTTGTCTTCGTCGGCAAAGAGGATGTCCAGGGAGGGAGTAGAAGTACGCACAAGAGTAGTAAAGAGACCAACGAGGCCCAAGAGCATGAGAAGAAACTTCATGATTGCGATACGCGATCAGAGAACGAGATAGCGAGGCTGGGTTGTATGTCAGGAAGTTGTTGTGGGAAACCAATGCTTTGAGGTCGTGTTGTGGTTGGAAAAGAATTGGGGAAGAGGGGTTCAAAGCAGAATATTTATGGCCCAGATTTCTCGCTTAAATCTGGCGGGCTTCGGCGCGAAATCGTGCTTGATGAGTTCGCATTTCCATTTTTGGGACTAGTTTTGATTGAGCTGAGCTGGTTTGTGCTCTTGATGCTAGCTTGGTAAGGGGTTAGACAGGGATATGGCTGTGAGCTTATCTATGAGGGTCGTTGCTAGGGCTAACTAGCCCATGGTAGCCCTTAAATCTTTAAATGAAGCCGTTCAAGACTACAAACACTATGGAGTGAATTGCCAGTGCAAGTAAACAATTCTTCAATTCAGTAAGATTTTGAGACCACGAAATCGCAGAATATAGTCCGTATTTCATTCTTTGTCAATCACAGCACGGCTGTATCTTTTTGCGAGATAGCACTTTTAGTTGAGCAAATTACCCATCTTTTGCTTATCTATTTAGTGTGACAATAATGTGTTTCAGAATCTCGCTTAGATGTGGGAAATTACTTGCTCTTCTTCACTGTTGAAGTTCTTTACAGGGGTTATCCTTGTGTATGTTTACTATGCAATTTCCCAACTGTCGTAGAAATTTTTTTCCCTCAATACACGCTTTGGGCAATATTATTGTTAGTATTCAGAAAAGAAAGTGAGAAACTAGGCGTCAAAGTGCATATCTCTTGGAGTCGGGAGTATTTCAAGGGTCACTAAAGGTTATTAAGATATGAGAAATTCAGATTGAGTTAAAGTTGTCTCATTAGTTGTCTCATTATTTGCTGTAAATTAGGGGGTGCTCAACTTTCATTCAAGTTTTAGTAAAACCGAACACCTAGGCGATCTTGATCAGACTTGTATTCGCTTAGGGATTGCGAGAGAGTCCATCGGGACCAGTTTTACCCTGCTTCATTTCCACTGCCGGTCTATGCTTTCTTACAGCTACGCTAACATCCTTTGCGATTTGCCAAACCTCTTCCATTGGTACTGGTTGGGGCACCTGTTGGGATGAAGGTGATGGCTGCTGCTGTGGTGCTTGACCTTGACCGAAGGACTGTCGGGGTGGAAGAAATGACTGCTTCTGTGGTGCTTGCCCAAATGACTGCCCAAATGATTGGCTAATTGCTTGACCAATTGCTCGGCCAATTGCCTGATTATAGAACTGATCATAGGAATCATCGTAGGACTGACTATAGGACTTCTGGGGAGGAGTGGCTTGAGAACCCATTCCTTGAGAAGCACCCCCCAAGCACCCCCCACCACCCCTTAAGTAGACGTACTTCTTCCCATCTCCGGTAACAATTTGCTCTTTCTCAGTAGGAATAGTAACGCCAGCTGGTAGGATAAATACACTAAACCGGTCAAACCAGGGGAGTCTTGCTAAGCGAGATACGAGTAACCTTGTGGAATTGGGGGAAGAGATCTGAACATACCTGCTGTTCCATCACCTCCTTGGAGGACGTATGCAAGGAAAAGATCAGAAAAATTCTTTTGTGGAGTGTAATCTTTGAGAGATATCCCTTCCAAGTTTGATACTGACAGTCAAAAACGTGCACGATTTTACTCTACTTTTCGACGAAAGCAGCACTTTAAACGAGTGCACCTACTATAATGAGGTTGATGCCACCTTACAAGCCTACTTTCTAAGGATTTAAGCATCAACAAGTGCCCACTTTTACCCACTTTTGAGTGCACGTTTTTTACTGTCGGCATCAAACTTGGAAGGGATAGACTCCTTGATTATTTGTTTACAAAGAACTTTCTTATTGTTCGTAGAACAAAGAATATTGTTTACTACACGAAACAGTAGGCCAATGAGACAGAGACTTTCTGAACAATTATTCCAAACGTGCTGTTTAGTTCCTGAAATTTCATTTTTCTATCCTATCTCATCCAAACGTGAGAGGAAGTTTAAAAACGTGCACACAGAGATGAGGATAAATTAGCTACTTTTCTACCTAACCACAGTAGGTGAGCTCACCAACGCTTGGAGGATTAAAATAAGCCACTGTTACGCTACGCTATTGCAAGGTTTCATACAATAAAGTAGCACGGCAATATGACGGGGGTAAGAGTGACAGATAGGAAATTTCTTACTTACGTAGACAAGAGCTTTTGTTTTTTCAAAGGGGTAAGACCCCTTTTCGGCCTTATCTTCTCTAATTTCTAATCTATCGTAACTTAGTTAGTAATATTGTTAGTAACTACTAAAAAACTACTAAAAGAAAACGGAATTGAAAGTCAAATTTTGAATGGATTTTTCTTGGTGCTGGGATTGTGTGGTCACAGATGGCTGTATAAAAAATTGTAAAATGTGGTAAATTTCCTTAGTGGCTAAATTGGGTGATTGTTCAATTTAAGATAGCGGCTCAGTTTTTGCCTTTTTTTAAACCAATCGTTCCAGCTTGATCCAGGGGGAGACCCATCCCGGCCAAAAATGGCTACTTAGCGCTTCTTCATCTGCTCTCTTTCCCTTGCAGCTCTCCCCGCATCTGCGCAATTGTCTCGGCCTCCCTTTCTTCAGCAAGAGCAACTTCCTCCCTCCAATCAGCCTCAAGCGGATGTTCCCCAATTAAATCCCGGTACTCGATCGCCCTCTCCAAAGAAGTCATATCCCTTCCATCGCCAACCCACTCATCACTTAATGGTTGAGCAGAAGGCTGTTGGGATGGAGGAATTGAGCTTTGTTGAGGAGCTGCCTGAGCACCCGTTCCTTGAGAAGCACACTCACCGTTACCATAGAAGCCAACGTAGTCTGCACCTTCTTCCGTCGTAGTAATAGAACTGCCCCGACGATTCAGAGTAACGCCAACCGGGATAATATATACACTGAATTGATCACCTTCAGGAGAATCTTGCCCGGCGAAATAGCAGTATCCAGGTGGAACTGGAGGAAGGAGGCTGAACATACTTACAGTTTCATCGTCCCTGACTCCTCGGAGGACATATGCAGGGGAAAAACTAGAAAGATTTTGTTGGTTCATGTTTGCGTTTGGAAGTTGGATAAAAGAATGAATTACTTGAACGCCTAAGAATCTTTGAAGGGTAGTTTCTAATGAGTGATATAGATAAACTCATTGTCTGTTCGCGAAGACCTTGTCATTGTTCTCAGAACAATGAATAATATGAAGAGGCTAGATACGTTTTTCTTAAAATTAAATGTTATTTACTTTTAGAACTTATTTGTAAAAATCTGTTGTTTTAAAACTAAGAATGTATTTTACATTTTACTTGTTAGCTTTGTAAAACATATAAACATAACGTGGTTTATCAGGACCTGGCGCATATCAGGACCTGGCGCACTTTTCCCATCTTCCCTACTTCATTATTTTAACACGCGTTATCTCAACAACCACTAATGGAAATTCAAACTCAAGAAGCTCGAATCATCTTAGCTATCGAGGCTATCCGATCATCTAAAAAGCTTAGTCGTCGGGCTGCTACAAAAATCTACAAAGTCCCTAAAACTAGCCTTCGCTATAGAATAAACAGCTAACTTCCCCTCCTAGAACAACGGCCAGCAAATATCAAATTAACTTAACTCGAGGAGGAAGTGATTCTTTAGAACATACTTGACTTAGATTCTAGAGGGTTTACACCCTGGCTAGCTAGTGTAGAAGATATAGTAAATTATATCCTCGAATCGCGAAGAGGGAAACGCGTTAGTAAGCTTTAGGTATATCGATTTATATAATAATAACTAGGGTTAAAGACGTGTTTTAATCGCGTTTACGACTTCTAAAGGGCCTTATACGAAGATCCTAACCTAATTAGTATATGGTTCCGACTTATATAAAATATAAGAGCGAAATATAGCGTTTTAGATTACGATTTCTATAACTTCGACGAAACAGGCTTTATAATAGGTATGATTTACCCTACAATGGTTATTACACGTGTAGATCGACGTAGTAGAGGCAAGGCAGTTTAGCTAGGCAATTGAGAATAGGCTATAGCAATTGTTTATATTAATAGCGAAGGTTAGGATGTCCCTCTATTTTTAGTTGTCTAAGAGAAGAATCATCTTACGAATTAGTATATAGACAGCGGCCTCCTATATAACTAGGTTATTAAACCGATAAGTAATAGATAGATAAACAACGAGATAGGTCTAGAATAGCTAAAACACTTTAATAAACATACTACTAGTCGTATAAAGGGTCTATATCGAATACTAGTGTTAGATAGGCATAAGAGTTATAAATCGGCTGAATTTCAAGAGTATTACAAAGTATATAATATTATAACTCTTAGACTACCTCCCTACTTATCCTATATAACCTAACTACTTGATGTTAGGTGCTTTAGTATATTAAAGTAGGCGTATAGTCGGTAGATTAAGACGTTTATTAAAGCCTATATTAACTATATTATAAAGGTAGAGTTCTTTTTAGCTTTTATAGTAGTATATAAAGAATTAATAACGGTCTAGAACGCTTAAGCTAGATTCTATAGAGCTGGCCTAGTGCCTTTCGACCTATAAGTAGTACTTTCAAAGCTTAACGTAAGGTTATAGACTCTAACTCCCCTAAGACCCTCTACTGTTAATTCTAATACTTAGATCTCCTAGACTCCCTTAAACCCTACTAAAGCGCTCTTATAATCGACTCTTGTTTAGAAACGGATTACCTGTTACTAGGGGAGCTCGCCGACTCCACTATTTGAGACAGTTGCTATATTAGCAAAAGGTATAGAGCGAATAGTCTATAAGATGACCTTGTTATCTACTGAAGTACGTACTCTTCGAGCAGCGAATAAAGCCTTAAGCAAACGCCGTAGAGCTAAAAAGACTCGTGTATGTCAAGGGGGGGCACTTATAGTAGAGGATGTCTAAGATCTTTTAACTCAAAAGGACGTTAATAAGCAAGTACGACGCGACTTACGTGTAGAGGGGGGTAATAAGAAGGAGGGGCAATCGTCTAGACGGCGTTGTAGTACTTGCGGAAAAGCTAGTTATAATGCACGAACTTGTTAAATAGATGTAGATATGTCTGATTCTTCGGATTCTAAGTAGTTATAGTTAATTTAATATGTTATAGTTAATTTATTAATATTTAAAGTTAAATGCTAAGGAAAAGTACGCCAGGTCCTGATATGCGCCAGGTCCTGATAAACCACGTTATATATAGTTTAGAAACATATTTGAAAGTACTAACACCCTTTAGTAATAAATATCTCTCTAAAGTTTAGCGTTTTACTAGAAAATATATAAAGTATATATAATTTATATCTTGTTCTGAAACTACATGTCAAGAATTTTAGTTATTAATCAGCGAACACTCGGTTCAACGATTTGGGATAATTAATATTCTGAATTAACACAGACTTGAGTGAACCTCCAATGTTTCCTAATTTGGAATCTGGTATGTTTTAGGTTTTATTATTAACGTTAAGGCTTTGTTCTCAAAATTTAGGCTTAACTTGTTAACTTTTACACTTATCCACTTTTATCACTATAGAAAAGAATGTTAGAAGTTGTTTATTTTGTAAGATTTTTCATTGGTTAATTTCAATAGAGTAGTGGACCCATGTCAAGTAGCCTAGGGTACTTTAGATTCGTCCCCTCGATCACAATAATCTTTTTGAACTCCAGCCCTTCAATACAATTGGGTAACTTAACTTGGGCTGTCAAGGGTTACCCTTTTTTATTACCCTTTTTTATTTTTACTATTATTCAATTTCCCAGAATGTTTTATCACTTATTACACGTTAGCTTCTGTCGTTAGTATCTAAAAAAGAAGGTGAAAAGTGTCTATCAAAGTTTATATCTTTTTGAGTTAGGAGTAGTTCAAGGGCGGTCACTGCTGGTCATAGATATGAGAAATTGAATTGTGTTAAAGTTGTCTTATTGTTGGTGGTTAATTAGGGGGTCGTCAATTTTCATGGGGGGCTTAGTAAGACTGAATGAATACTCTTGATCAGTCTTTGGTTAGCTTAGCGTCTACCTCCACCTCTCCTATGTCTTTGTATTGCATTCAGTGCAGATTCCTGAGCTAGGCTTGCAGCGAAATCTGCAGCATCATCTGGACTATCTCTTAAAAATTCCTCAAATTGGCGGTGAGGGCCTGATGGTACAACAATAGCTCCACCAGGATGTTCTTCGCTTGGAGGACGTATCTCAATACCTGCTCTTGTCAATGCCTCTAGTTGGGCTGCTCGACGTCTTGCAGAATCAGACTCCTGAGGAGGGGCAATAGGGAGTTGACCACTAACACCCTCAGAAATACCTTCACTTCCAGATTTTGTGATACAATACTCCGCTCCCTCTATGGCTATAACCCCGTCGATGGAAGTACCAGCCGAAATGACGTACACGGTCAACTGTTGACTTCCACGAGTTTCCTGGTGGAGGAGATACGCGGTACCCGGTTCAAGTGGTGGAAGTTGGTTAGATGAGGCCAGGCTATCGAGTTGTCCTATGGGAGAAAGACTCGAAATAAGATTCGAAACATCGTAACCCCCTTGCTGATTCATTTTGTCGAATGTTCTGGTTGAAAGTTGATGAGTTGAGTCTAAGAAATAATGAATTGCTTGGATGCTTAAGAGTCTTTGGAGGGGGTTTTCTAATGAATCATATAGACAACTTAATTGTTTGTTCATCATTGTTCTTAGAACAATGGATAATATCACGACACAAGAAAGTCTCTTCTGAAGAGTTGTTTACTTTCAGAATATTACGGGACAAAAAGGTTCCCTTTGAAGAGTTGTTTACTTTTAGAAGTCAATTTGTTGTTTTCAAAACCGAGACCATGGTTTGCATTTCTCTCGTTAGCTCTGCGAAACAGAAGGACTCTCCTTTGTAGTTTAGCTACACATTTGAAAGTGCTAATACCCTTATATAAAAACGACATCTTTAAATTCAAGGGTTTTACTAAATAACATACAAAATATATAATTCATATCCTGTTCTAAAGCTGCGTGTAAGATTTTCGGTGAAGATCAGCGAACACTTGGTTCGAAAATCATTACGTCACATAATTTAGGATAATAAGAATCAGAGAAAATTAAGTCTCTGATTTACAAAGAGATACAAATAAACTTCTATTATCTCCTACCTTATAATCTGGTAAGTTTCCAAGTTCTTTTATTGTCGAAGCTTTGTTCTTAAAAATCAAGGCTTCACTCACCTTTTATCACTTTAGGAAAATACTTATAGACGTGAGATATTTTTGTAAAGTCTTATATTAGTTAATTTTAATGGGGTAAGGTTAATTTAACCTAAGAGATATTTTTGTAAGGTCTTATTTTTTGTAAGGTCTTAGGTCTTAATATTAGTTGGGGTAAGGTTAATTTAACCTAGGGTTAAGCTCTATGGTTCTGGATTTAGCTCTTGTGACTGGACGAGGGACGTAGAAGAATATTCTCGTTCTACTTACAGGGCAAACCCGCTATCACCTCCACCATCACCTCTGTCATCCCGATGTCTGCGAATTGCATCCATCGCCTCATTCTCAACTCGTCTGCTGGCAACGCTTGGTCGTGGTGCTTGCGGAGGTAGAAGTGATGGATTAATTGCCCGGATCAGTGCGCCAATTGACCAGTTACTATCACCACCATTCTCCTCGTGGACCTGCAGAAGCACACTTGGCGAGATATTTCGACGTCTTAGCATTGCGACTGTCTCGTCGATATTTGCTCGAAGAACCATCACCATGGGGTCGTGGTTATCGAGAGTATCGCCACCGATTGCTTCGTACCGGGCCGCTAAACTCACTAAGCTGCGTACCATCTCGAAATCAAATTCATTTCGGTCTGCTGCGCCGGTCCTTCCATTATTCGTGTTCGTGTTCGTGTTCGTGTTCGTGTTCGTGTTCGACATGATTGCTGATTATGAAAAGGCCTGAAGAAAGGGAATATTGAAAGCGAGTTTGTTAAGTTACTCGAATTTATATCCATTTCTTTTTGTTGTTCCGAATCATCTAAACAAAATCTTTGTTATAAAAAACATGATCTTTCCTATTGTTTGAGAAACCTCTTCCATTGTTTGTTTTGTTTTGAAATGACTTGCGAAGTCTGGACCTTTCGGCACCACCTTTCGGGGATTAGCCGATTCGGAGTTTAGATTCAGTATCGCCAGACGTCCACGTGACATTTCCAACATGGCTTCATCGAAGCTTCTTCCATCAACAAGCAACCACAAATTATTGGGTCATCTGGCATTCCTTGTGATATATGCAACTTGGAGTATAACAATGATCTCATTCAAAATCCAGACACCCTAGAAGCTCGATGCTCTCAATCCGACGCCTCCGTCGACTGGTCACCTCAACATCATCTCAACTCTACACTCGTCTCCAACCTTCTACTGCACCAAAAAAGCACATCAAAATCGACGATGAAGAGCGTGGCAGTTCTTCTGATACTCAGTCCCGCAGCCCACTAGCAAGAGCGTTAAAAACGATATTGTCACTCATCATCATGCTCCTCCTCCTCTCGTCCCTTCTAGCATACACCATCTACAAACCCTCCAATACCATCATAAAATGGTTCCAGGCAAGACATCCAGATGTAATCTTCCAACTCCCGCTCCCAGATTCCCGGAAAGTCGTTGCCCTTACTCTCGACGACGCACCTTCACCATATACCCCCGCCTTACTTCAAGTCCTGAAAGACCACAATGCAACAGCAACATTCTTCATAATCGGCTCTCAAGTCCCCTCAGACCCCTTCAGCGATCCCATCCTGACCGAAATCCACGCCCAAGGTCACGAATTAGGGAATCACGCTCAACACGATGAACCCTCCATCTCACTCCTAATCCCGGAATTGGTATCACAAATCAAATCTTTGGATAAACTACTGCCTGGAAATTCATCAGGGAACAAATATTTTCGTCCCGGCTCGGGATTTTTTAATAGGAAAATGGTGGATGCGGTGAAGGATTTGGGATATAAGATGGTGCTTGGGAGTGTGTATCCGCATGATGCGCAGATTCATAGTGCGAGGAGGAATGCGAGACATGTTTTGAGTATGGTGAGGCCTGGGGCTGTGATTATCATGCATGATAGGAGGGGTCACTCAATTGAGCAGTTGACTTTGGTTCTTGAGGGACTGTCGAAGAAGGGGTATGAGGTGGTGTGTTTGGGGAAACTTTTGGAAATTAAAGAGGAGTTGGAAAAGGAGGGGAAGAAGGATGGGTGAGGGGCTCTGGGGTTTGTACTAATATAAATAATTCTTGATACCATCACAACTTCTAAATATGTTCTCTCGCTTGATTTCTGCATTGGTTTCTTTGTAACACTTTGTCCCTTCTATAGAAGTGTGACGAGAAAATTCAATAGAATCTCACATTTTCAGCACGACGCCATGAACCCCAAATGCAAGTAAAGATTTGATGACAACACGTTTGAAATAGAACTACATAATTAACAAACCAGAAAGTTTCATGATTGGTGGTATCTAAGAAAGCCGATCAGGTGCTAGACCATAAAAAAAATGAATCTCGTGTCTGACGTGCTACCTCCGTAGAAGGAAATCCGTATGTTCTAAAATCAATAGTCTTATCCAGTTTGTCCAGATTTGATGGTGCTGCGGTGTTCCAATCTATGCTTTCGTTTACTCATTCTTGGTGGACCTGAATTCTTCAGACAAGCGGTGTTGTGGTAATGTAATGTCTAAAATCGCTTCAGTGTTGGGTTTCGGTGTTGCAGCTGGCACTTCTTCGATTGTCTTCTCCGTATTGATGGGTTCTTTTTCGTTGGTCTCTGCCTGGACAGGTTTGGCAGCGTCGGCATTCAAATCGTCATTTGGCGTCACGGGGGCCATTAAATCTTCCTTCAAAATGGAAGATTTCTGTAGGTGATCGGTCGTTCGTGTCGTGTGATCCTTCGATAAATGTAAAGCTTCATCCACTTCCGATGTCAATTTTGCAATCTCCTCCTCAAGCAACTCATCCTTCGTCATATTCTTTCGGATCTCCCGCAGTCTTTCTGCCTCCTTTCCTTTGACCTTTCCATTTACTTCTAACCACATCTCTTCAAGCTCTTCGCGCCATCCCAATGCATCTGCAAGTTTCCTAATACCCTCGTCGCAGTCTCCAAGTATCATCACATCATCAGGCCGACTCCCAAGGCCTCCCACGGGATCCTTGTTGATCAAGACCCGTGGAACTCCTTCTCGTGCAAACTGAGGAAGACTTGCAAATGGCTGGACGGATAAACTTGTTCCCATAACGATAATCAAATCTGCCATTCCGGGTATATGCTTGTTTGAATGGAACTTTTCAGGAAGCGCTTCTCCAAAGAAAACAATATCGGGCTTTACAAGTCCATTGCATTGCGGAACAGTGCAATGAGGAACTTCGCCATTCATCACAGCCTCCTTCATAAGGTTGTCGGGAAATTCCGTCTTGCAATCGATACATCGTTGTGTCGCAAAACTTCCATGAGCTTCAATTATCTTTGAATCTGGAACACCCGCTCTCCGCTCGAGACAGTCAATGTTCTGCGTGAATAACATTTGCAACATACATTTCTCGTCAAGCAGCGAAACAAATGAGTGCGCCACAGTTGGGAAGAATTTGCCCGGATAAAGCTCTTTTGCTAGAACATAGAATGGTTCCGGATGTTCTCTGAAATATGATATATCAAAAACAGCTTCTGGATATGGAAGATCGAGGCGGGCGAGATTTGCGTAAAGTCCTGTCGTTGGTGACCGAAAATCCGGTATACCAGCGGACGTTGATATCCCAGCCCCCGTCAGGACAACAATTCTTTTTGGTTTGCCATCGTTGATGTACTCAGCCACTGCTTTAAGCGACCGAGACGAAAGTGTCTGAGTTGGCGTGTTCGGATCGATTTGTGAGGTTTCTTGACCCATTCTGTCACGCCGCTCGCCTTTGTCGGCGCGAAATACTTTCGAGTGGCGAGGCCGGTGTTTGCGACCTATATTGGCGGTGTAAAAGGTAGCCAGATGACGATGAAAGTAGTACAAAGTTTACTTATTGAGATGGATGGGAGAGAAAGAGATTGGGCGGATATTAAAGTGTTTGAAATTTGTTGGTGTTGTATGTCAATTTAGGTTGCTATCGCGGGTGCCTTGTGGCTGACCCTGCAATTTGTAGCCTTGTATCACGTGTATCACAGGCACTTCAAGAAGTGCCAAGAAATTTTCCAACTTTTTCAACATAGGGCTAGACCCTAAAGCAAATCCTCTTCATGAAAATCGATACTTTCTTCCTATCCCTACTCGCTATAGCTAAGTTTTAAAATATATCCTTGGTTGATAATTGACTACAACCCATGAGACTGGGCAGTGGCTGTTTACCTATCAAACTGTGGCTGGAACCAGGAGAAATGGAGGCTGTCACGTGGGATAAGCTCCGAATGCCATCGTTCCTTCAGTGACCAGTGACCTCAACCTTCCCTACTCGACCTCGAATTCACGCTAGTCTCAACATGGTCTCACAACGAGAGCGAGAAGGAAGGCACGACTCTGTCTAAGTCCAGAGTATAACCCGCCCCCCTCCTCTCCATATATATGCTTTCTTGTCCTCGAAAACGAGTCGCGGGGGGTGAAAACGGCTGAGGCAGTCTAGAGAATCAATCATTTAGGCATTGAATTTCAGCCCTGATTTCCTGTTTTATTTTCCCAGAGGTCAAAAAAGTTGCTTTTCGAACCAAACTTGGCGAGGTGGGAGTGTTGCGATGAGTACGTCTCCCATCGGGTGTTTTCAGTGCTCTGCTAGAGCCTGGTTATCGAGACCTTCGCGTCGAATTGTGAGTGTCAAATAGCTTGCTTTCGAGATAAAATACATGCTCTTGTCAATAATTGCTCGAAAGGACCTCTGGGCGTGTCTTTGTTTTTCAGCACCGGGCCGTGGCCCAACTATATACCGAGGAATGAAACACAGTTGAGACCTGTTTATCGATGCACCCTTGTCCTACTCTCAACCAGACCAAGCAGACTTTCATCAAAAATGTCGATCCTCCCAGCGAGGATAAGCCAATTGTCGAGTCATAGGTGCGTCCGTCTGTTTTCTTCCTGCAAACCGACACTTCTGAGTTTGATTTGTCTTGATCAAGTTGATCTTACAAATCACTCTTTAGGATGAATTATTGTTGTTGTATTAGATATTCACTCTTATAACTAGACCTAATTAGGTTATGCCTAATTAGATTATGAGTCACTGTTGAGGTATTTATACTTCTGGCATCACAATAGATAGTTCCCTCCTTGTAGCAATATACACCTAATTCTCCACCCCACAATATTGAATACCGATACCACTTCCTTGACCTTGCAACAATTATCCCTCAGTATTGCTCCAGATTCTTCTTCGGTACCGGCATTTCTGCAACCCCAAATTTTGCCATGTAATACCCCAGACGAACATTTTAATTCCATTTGTTGAAGCTCATACTTCATCTGCCGTTCAACCCTACGATCCAAACTTTGCTTCAATGCAGCTGCATACTTCCTTCCATAGGCAATACATCTCTGATATCTCTACCACATTTTCGATACCGAGTGGCGGAGCAGCACTTGGCGAAGCCATCTCTCGTTCAGTAAACTCTCTAGTTCTACTCTAGCTATAATTATTGAATTTTGCGATTTGCTATTTGCGATTTAGTCGTTTTGGGACTTTTGTAGATTTAGAATACCGTAGATACTAACGAGGCCGGCTACTAGAGAGTCCTGGATATACTAAAAAGTCGGAATCAACTAAATCGCAAATCGCTAATCGCAAAAGTCAAGTATTTAGTAGAACTCAATAATTGTTATTTAAGCCTCTAAGCTTATTCTGTCCCTTTATAAAAGAGGTAGAAGAGTACTATAATACTTCTTACTCTCTCTTACTACTCTTTCCCTTCTTCTATATATTATATATAAGTAAGTGTAAAGAGGGAGAGGGGGCGAGGCTAGTAAGCAAACATTTCGGCAGAAAGTTTTTCCTAACGTAGGTAAGAGGAGTTTAGGAAAGTAGTAAATAATCCCTCTCTCTCTTCCCCTCTTCCTATCTCTCTCTCTCTTACTCTCTGTTATTTATCTAGAAATAATAGTAAGAAAGCGATACGATAGCTAGGTAATAGTAAGGAGGCGATAGAGCGAGGAGGCGATGTTACGTTATATATGTAATACTTGTTATCTTATAGAGAAGACTATTCGGTCTTGATATAGATAGCTTTACAGGTGTAGGGTAGTAAGAGAGAGGGGGAGAAGGGAGAACGAGGGTAAAGGAATTTAACTATTTTATACTTATAGAAAGTGACACTTTGCGATTTGCGATTTGCGATTTCCTATTTGCCATTCAGTCAATCCGACTTTTTGGTGCATTCAGGATGCCGTAGTAGCTACCATGGCTCCACGTAGTAGAAATTCAAGGCCGCTGGTCCGTTCACACCAAAAATCAGGTCTTGGCGCGGCCTCGTTATTCTACTTCGTGGAGCACGGTTTTGCTGTTTTGGCGTTGAATATAATGAATAGCGAGATCTTGGGATAATTTGGGAGCGAAATTTCGCTGGGCTTGTTTACTTGCTGGACAAACTTTTCAAAGAACTAAGGCTTTTCAATCGATAAAGTAGAATGCTTACTGTTCTTGGGGTTATTTTCCAGGTGAGAAACAGAGGGGCCTCTCTGAATTCAAAAAACCACACCTTAAGCCACCAAGTTTCCACACACGACCTTCCTGTCATTCATGTACCCCCCATTCTCTCCATCTTCTGTCCAGGAACAATTTTCACGCAAATCCAACATGGCTTCCGATCATTGCTCAGAAACCCAAGAGTACTTCTCTTGCAACTGCAGTCGTATCCCTATAATCACCTACGAACACTGCCGAGATCAGTTTGGTCAGTCTTGCTCGGAGCCAGGGTTTCAGTGCCCAGCTTTCCAGAGGCTTGCACTATACCACAGACGTAAGTGCGATTCCTGTCGTAGTAAAAGTAGCAAAAAGCTGAGAAGGTTCTTTTCGGAACTCTACGACAGCATTGAGAGATTCTTCGACTAAGGGGATTCCCTAAAAAAAAAGCCTAATGAAGTGCTCTTGTGGTCCTGAGTTACAAATTCCGTCGGTATAAGGCTATGCCATAGGCGAGCAACAACATACTTTGCCCTTCCCCCTAGATATTTTTAATTAAAATTAAACATTCCCCCAAAAGACCAAGTGTTCAATACGCGTGATTACCAATCATATAAAGGTGCCAATAAAAGCAACTTCTCTTCCCCCATTTTTACAGTATGATTCAAACAAGGCTCTTAATTACTTTCATACCTTCTGGGTCTTTCGTCTCCTCTTGTATCTGCTTGAATGTAATCACCTGATTTTCTAAATTCGCATTGGCATGGTTTTATTTATAGTACATTAATGTAACTTATGTAATATGGTTCCAACAGTACCATTCTTTAGTCTCATATCTCAAGCTCGAGAAGTGGCTCTGTGTTCCTTCTCTTACCATACTATAGGTCACGAAGAAGAGTCCACACTTTCGACACCTTTACCTTTATCCCGTCTACTGGCCCGCCCATCAAAACTAATAGCTTGTCTATCTTCGCCCATTGAATAGGCGGCCTCATCAATAGGTTTTAGTTTCGAAAGACCTAAATGAATATGCCGAAACGAGACTCTTTTGTCTTTCAAAACTCGATTATTACTCCTGCTTCCACCTAGAATAGGTGTGTATTCGAGGTCATTTTCCATTGTTTCACTACAATTCTTGTCGAAACTGGAGTGCCAAAGCTGAATGCTTACCGACAGCTTATCAACGATTTCGAAATGGCTCTTCGATCCGAAAATGGCATGCGCAAAAAATAACCCGAGGCGGCTACCAACAGCCATATCTATATCTGTACATAATGCTGCGACCGGACCTTCGACCATTTTGAAAATGTTTCTGAATCTCTCCAGCAAGCAACTCCCGGATTCAATAAAGCGCTCACTTATTTCACGATCTTGGACAGTGGTCAAAAACTCAAGCTTCTGGCCGGCCCTGCGTATCTTGAAGGCGAGTCTCGTTGTTAGCTGGTGTAACTCGTCTGCTTTACTGGCGGCTGGTGAGTTGCGATGATAGTGGCATACTGCCCAGTCACCTAATCTTCTCCCGATGAAGTCGAGGGTAAAAACTTGGCCGAAGAGATATATTTGCTCTAATTTCTCCATCGGGGTGTTTCTTGCTGGTGCGGGCGCAGTGAGGCTATCTTTGATGCTTCTGAGGTGCTTTTCTGAGCCGTGAGGGTCGAATGTGTCAGCTAAATACTTCTCGCATGGCCGTCGAGAAACGGGGTTTTTCGGTGAGTCGCACAATGCAGAGAATACAGCTACATTCTTCCCAACTAGCTTTTCGTCATACTTTTGTCTCAGCATATTCTGAACTTGCTCCAGGTCTTTGGCATTCCGGGAGACACACCTTCCCGTCGAACCTTCCTCCGGTACCAGCTTTGTATCGACCATGGGACTGTTACATTCTTCCGGGAAAGAAATATCGCATTCCTTCGGCTTCTCAGTGATGATGGCGTAGCGTTCTGTCCATATTTTAGCTGCCAGATTATAACCCTCCGGATCCTCGATATATTTCTGAGCAATTTCGGGAACCAGAGGGTCCGTTATATTTGGAGAAGCAAGTAACCCACATATGGCGATGAGAAGTGCGCTCAGAGACCACATGTTTGGGGAGACCCTTTGGGACCATAGTGCTGAAGGTTCTTCGAAATGGCCTTTGATCGACTTAGGAAGCTTAGCTGGATTCCACTTCTGTTGATAATCTGCACAGAGAGCACCGGTAGTCGGATGGATATTTGGGTGGTATATCTTTGTGTGAAAATGGATTGAAGGTGGGCCCGGGGACTTCTGACAAACGAGAACTTTGATCCAGAATATACCGCCTTCATAAGGCGTTTCTGGTGGACCTTCTATACTAGCCAAAATCTTCCCGAGATTATCTGCGAAGGGACTTGCGCTGATGAATGGAACATGCCCTTCACGGATAACTCTCAATTCGTAAAACATTCTTTTGGTAGCGGAAGTGCCCGTATACGCCTGCATTACCATATCTGCGGCGTTCTCGACCCAGTATTCGAGATCTGTCTTTTTGATAGAATTTAAACGACGTCCATGTTCAGCATCCCCTGCCTCAAAAGTCAAAGGCTTTGGTTCTTTTTTTGCTCTCCTTGCTGCTTCTCTAAGTAATCTCTCTTGCTGTGGAATTTCTTGCAAAGCGGCAGAGTTGGCCACCTCAAGATCCATAAGTTCATCCTTTCCAGTTGGATCAAAACTGCACTGTTTTTGAAACTTGACACAATTGAAACAAGCAATGGCATTGTCTGAGGTGAAGCAAGGAGTGAGAGTGTCTCGACATACGAGGCATGGACGGTGGCTAAATCTTTTATTAGAATTGTTATGCCTTCGATCGTATTTCGTTGAGCCGTCTCCCCCTATGAAAACTTTCGTGTTTTCTTCAGTCACAGGCTCGAGAGCTGTAGAAAACTGGTTTTGTAGAGGTCGCTCTGACGGAACCGAACGTACAATTGACCTCGTCCTCGTTGAAAGGGAGGATGGGGTCACATTGCTGTTTCTTTGGGCTCTCTTCTCACCATCAGTCATTGATGCGACAGAACGCAACCGCCGACTGGCTGTGTCTGATACCGTGCTATGGACTGAGGTTGTTGTATGTTTCGAGGACGCTGTTACCAACAATTCCAAGTCTCTCTCGTCCGTGATACTGTTGATTTCTGCATGGAGCTGTAACACTTCATACCGCTCTTCAAGAAGCCCCAAGAGGGTCGTAACTTGCACCAAAGCATCAACGAATGCTGTAAGCTGAACAATGCCATCTTTAAATTTGGTCCCATCATGTAAGGCCCATTTGGTAGCACTTAGGGTAGATCTCTCTGTTCCACTCTTTCGGATTCGATTTTTGAGTCTGTCGAAGGGTTTTTGGAATATCGCAGTTCCGCGCAAGGTACTGCCAGCTTCCTCGGTAGAGGGGTTTGCCTGTATTCCATATTTCGAATCGATATCAGAGATCTTCCTGAGTAACAATCGAATATTTTCCAGGGCACGTTCAATGTGCGGGCGTACTTCCGCACGATCAAGGTGTGTATTGTAGGGAATCGTAGGCTCGCAGAATTCTCTGCCTGAAGGAAGGCCGACCAACTCTCCCCACTTTTGAAATCGCAAACGTTGTAGACCGAGCTGAAATCACGATTGGAGTCAGTTACAATGTCTAGGAATATTTTCAACGAGGCTATTGATCTTACGAGGGCGCACAGTTGTTCATACTCCTCACTGCACTCTCTTGCAGACACAATCACATCAAAAACCTCAATGCATGTCGAGAACAAGGCTGCGACACCCACCGCCAGTCCTACAGCCTCTGCCATCTAGATACATGGCTGCGCAAAGCAACTGAAAATTCCAGGATTGCCAGTGGGTAGCGTTTGGTTCGAGGAGACGAAACTTTGCAATATCTCGTGGTGTTTGAAACATTGATCAAAGTATTCACAAAATACTGAAGATGCAGTTCATATGGAGGGGGCTTCGGTGGGCTCGATGAATTGAGCCATTCATACCTTGCAGGTTCACTGCCACACCTAAGTTCGGTCAGCTTAGGCCGATCGTGAGGCTTTCCCCGCAGTCCAATCCGAGATGGCAAATTAGCAACAATTGACACCACGGGCATGTAAAAAGAACCGAGCCTTGACCCTTCTGAGGGCTAGTTATACTAGTTATTATTGGCCCTTTAAAGGGCTGTGTAACTCGGTTATAGCGTTGCGACTCGTAGGGAACTCTTAGAGTATATAACATAAGTAGTAGAACCGCGGCTACGAGTCTACGTTATACTATAGATATAGAATAGCTGTGTTATATACTGTTATATAGACTATATACTAATAGTTATAGCTTAATATCTTTTTAAATAATTTAAATATAAAATATAAAATTAATTAAATCTCTTAAACTTATTAGTTTATTAACTACTAAATAATATTTATAAAATATATAATTAATTAAATATTCTAGACTTATTAGTGTATTAAAGTATAATAAATATAAATATTCTACTCTATTAAAGTCTAAAAATTATATATATTAAAGACTTATTTATTTATTAAAAGCTATAATAACTACTTCTATTCTATCTATCTTATATATTTATATAACGTGGTTTATCACCGAGTCGCGCACTTTTTTTACATACAAAAAACGTCCGTGCGTAACCGTGCACTTTATTTATTTATTAATATAAAATAGTAAAATTAAAAATTAAGTTTTATTATTATATAAATAAATAGGATTTTAATTTTCAAAAGCTTACTAAGCTTATTAGCTAATTCGCTTAAAATTACCCTTGTATTTATGTTTTTTTATTTGTTTTCTTAATAACTAAGTAATTATAATTAATAAGCTCTTAAAAATTAAAA
This sequence comes from Calycina herbarum, assembly GCA_001414485.1. Taxonomy (NCBI): domain Eukaryota; kingdom Fungi; phylum Ascomycota; class Leotiomycetes; order Helotiales; family Pezizellaceae; genus Calycina; species Calycina herbarum. Next base: position 3,015 of record LLEY01000297.1, on the reverse strand, counting down.
TCCTATTTATTTATATAACGTGGTTTATCACCGAGTGGCGCATATCACCGAGTGGCGCACTTTCCCTCTACCCTACTACTTTAATATCAGATTAATTAACTATAATAAATAATATTAATTAAAACTACTCGGAATCTAATAAACTAGATACATCTATAACCTCTTAACAAGTTCGTATATTATAACCAGTCTTTCCGTAAGTGCTACACCGTCGCCTAGAGGTTTGCCTCTTATTTTGCCTACCCCCCTTAGAACGCTTGTCGCGTCGAGCCTGTTCCTCTGCCTCCTTTTGGGCTAATACGTCCTATACATCCTCTATAGTAAGTACACCTCCTTAACGGACCCGAGTCTTTTTAGCCCTGTAGCGCTTACTAAGTGCTTCATTTGCCTTACGAAGGGTATAGACTTCGGCGGATAACAAAGTCATCTCATAAGCTAATAGCTCTATACCCTTTGCTAATATAGCTACAGTCTCGAAAATAGGGGTTGGCGAGCTTCCTTAATAGTGTGAAATACGATTCTTAACTAAAGTTGTTTACAAAAGGGCGTCAGTTAGGTTACGAGGGGTCTATAAGACCTAAGAGTTAGCAGCTACAGAGGGGGGTCTAGTAGGTATAGGAGTTCATAATCGGACATTAAGCTTTAATATCATAGCCTAGGGATTAAAAGGTACTAAGCCAGCTCTGCGGAATCTAGCCTAGGCGTTTTAAGTTGTTATTGATTACTTATAAGCTACGTAAAAGGCTAAAAAGAACTCGACCTTAGTGATATAGTTAATATAAGCTTTAATAAAGCTCTTAATTTAACGCCTATACATGCGTTTAAGAATACTAAAACACCTAACGTCGAGTGGCTGGGTTAAATAAGAGGAATGAGGAGGTAGGCAAAGAGTAATAATATTATTAGCTTTGTAATACTCTTGAAATACGGCTGATTCATAACTCTTATACCTATCTAACACTAGTATTCGATATAGCCCTTTCGCGTAACCACGAGTATGTTTATCGAAGTGTCGTAGCTATTCTAGGCCTGTCTTATTATCGGTCTATCTATTGCTTATAGGTTTAATAACCTAGTCGTGTAGGAGGCCGCCCTTAGTATACTAATTCGCGAGATGATTCTTCCCTTGAACTACTAAAAACGGAGGCACGTCCCGACCCTCGCTATTAATATAAGCAATTGCTGTAGCCTATTCCCGATTACTAGGCTAAACTGCCTTGCCTCTACTACGTCGATTAGCGCGAGTTATAACCATTGCTGGGCAGATAATTCCTATTATAAACCCTGTCTCGTTAAAGTTGTAAAAGTCGTAGTCTAAAACACTGTATTTTGCCCTTATATTCTTCACAAGTCGAAACCACGCGCTAATAAGCTCTGGATCTTCGCATAAGGCTCTTTAAAAGTCGTAAACGCGATTAAAACGCGTCTTTAATTCTGGTCGACGTTGTACGAATCGATGTACCTAGAGCTTGCTAACGCGTTTTCCCCTCCGCGATTCGAGGATATAATTCGCCATATCTTCTACACCAGCTAGTCGGGGCGTAAATCCTCTTATATCTAGATCAAGTATATATCGAACAAGTGTCTCCTCCTCTAAGTTGTTTAATTTATAACAATTAGGTTTGGTTTCGAGGCGATAGGTTTAGCCAGCTATTCTATGTCGAAGTGTTGTTTCAGGGACTTTGTAGATTTTTGCAGTAGAGCGACGACTAAGTTTTTTAGATGTTCGAATAGCCTCGATAGCTAGGATAATTCGTGCTTCTTGGGTTTGGATTTCCATGGTTAGTTGTTGAGAAAACGCGTATTAAAGTTAGTAGGTAGTGAAGTAGGGGAAAGTGCGCCACTCGGTGATATGCGCCACTCGGTGATAAACCACGTTAATAATAAAACTAAATTTTTAATTTTACTATTTTATATTAATAAATAAAGAAAGTGCACGGTTACGCACGGACGTTTTTTGTATGTAAAAAAAGTGCGCGACTCGCTGATAAACCACGTTAGTCTATTACCTCGGTATTACTTATTTTAAACGTTTAGATATTAATACGCAAAGCTAAGAGCTAGCGCATTATAACGCTTTAACCGAGTTACACGGTCCTTGCTAGAGCTAGTTATAAGCAGTATAACTAGCTCTTAGAAAAGTCGAGCCTAGCTTCTATTTATATACCCGTGGTAACAATTGAATAATTTATCAGACGAGGCCCTTCTCTCTATACATAGTATTTACGCGTTTTACCTCGATCTGTTTCTACTTCTAATATTTGTTGATACGTACGATTTTCGGTGAAATAGTTTAGGCCTGCTCCTCTGAAAAAGCTGTAGACTTGTGCTGATTGGTCAGAAACCAGTAACTCTACTCCCTGAGAAATAACACCTCAAAGAGTAAGTATAGATTATACTTATCGAACTCACTGGTTTGTTAAGTGTGCCAGAGACTTGTTCTAGAAACCAGAATTAGGAAAAGCAGAAAGACAATAATCTCTTTGTCTGGCCACAAGCGAACAATCAAGCCTGCCAGCAATTACAATGGAAACAGTTTTAACACTTCTATTGTAGTCCCACAAAGAAATATTGTTCTAAACAGATTTCATAAATCCCTACTTCGTGGTCGCGATACCCCAGTTCTTAAATCATCTTCTCACCATCCACCTTACCCCTCTCAAAACATCAGAACACTTCCAATCATCACAATGACCACCCATTTCAGCCATACCCAAACGCTCTGCACGCAGCACGACAAGCGCTACGCTTGTGGTCACACCTTGACAGATTTCCACGCCTGTTCCAATCCACCTTGTGAGAACGCTGGCTCTCAATGCCCAAAGTGGACTCGAACGGGTAGGGATGTGGGATTTGCATGCAGAGATTGTCGTCGAAAGAAGTGGGAGGAGAAGAGGGAGATTTGGGGACCATTGTGGAAGAGTATTTTGGGGGATAAACGTTTGTCTTCATAAATGTTAAACCGCTAAGCAGCCGAGGTGAGGTGATATAGGAGGTGAGTGATTGATTACCCCC
>LLEY01000296.1:0-46441 GCA_001414485.1 Calycina herbarum | reverse complement strand
GCACTTCTCTCTTATCTTACTACTAGGAGTTATTCTATATAGTTAACTAGATATCTCTTTCTTTTTCTTAAAGAACTAAAGTATTTTAACCTTATATTTCTATCCTATCTTTACCCCTCTTTTACCCTGCTATTATAGACGTTAACGACCCTTACTCTTCACCTTAAGGGGTCCGGTTCGCCCCTCTATTCCCCCCTGAGGGCTCTGAACCGCCAAATATCACCCCTTTTAGTGCTTCAGCTGAGCAGGAATTTCACAACTACCTTGAAGCCTCTCCTAATAAGAGATATCTCACTTCTCGTAAGCGATTCGAGTACCGTGATTGGCTACAAAACCCAAAGCAAGTAGTCCCTCAAGGTCTCCCGATGGTAGAAAGAGTAAGGCAATCTATAGTAAAGTTTAAAGCTCTTAACGAGTATATACTTGATGATAACCAAGTATATCGTCAACCTGAATCAGTTCGTGGAACGGATTACCCAAAGAGATACGCAGTTTATACCTATGACGCCTTTGATCTTATTACTGGAGTACATCGTGGACTGAAGCATGCTGGTAAGTGCCTAACTCTACTTATTCTTGTTTAATTAACTAATAAACTTAGGTGTAAATAAGACTTATATACGCTGTATAGAGTTATATTACGGGATCTCACAGAAAGACGTAGAGTTTATCCTTGAGAGGTGTGCATGCTGTGCTCTTACAAGGGCTTCTCGTGAACCGACTATTATCTAGCCAATCACCTCACGCCGTTGCCTTAATAGAGTCTATATAGATCTTATGGACTTTACTTCTCAACCTGATCCACCCTTCTTCCCTGGATGTAACGAATCACAGAGCTTTAAGTGGATCCTCTAGATCAAAGATCACTTCTCAAGGTACGTGTGGCTATACGCTCTGAAGAATAAGGAGAGTGAGACTATTGCCGAGGCTATTAGTATGTTCTTACCTTACTTTGACTTAATAAAAACTAATCATTTTATAGCCTACTGGATCTCGAACAACGGTTCCCTTTGTAAATTCTATTACGACAACGGTACTGAGTTTAAGGGAGAGCTTACAGTACTATGCGAGTCACGAAATCCACCTATTACGCAGATTCGCGGTCGTGCCTATCACCCTTAAACCCAGGGGAGTATAGAGAAGGCAAATGGCACATTTAAAGCTCGTCTCTCTGCGTTCCGTATAGACCGAGCCGGCAGCCTCCAGGAGTGGGTTTCACTACTTCTAGAACTTCAAGAAGTTATCAACCTTACACCTACTGCTGTACTCCCAGCTCACGTTACTCCCTTTGAGGCCTGGTTTGGTAGAAAGCCTCACTGGCTTTCTGGTGCTCAGCCTATGTACGTATATCTTACCCCTCTTTTTACCTCTCTTTTACTAACTTCTTAGTAGGCCGGAAGAAGAAGAGGTATTAGATGCTGATGTAGCTCTAGAGACTGAAGCTCTAATACTTTCTGAGATAGAGAAACGAGTTTCTGCAAAGAATGAACAAGCAAGAGAGAGAATGCTAGCAAAAAACACTCTTGAAGCAGCTGAAGTTTTTGCAAAAGGAGCTATAGTTACACTTCTTGTCCCCTTACAACTTCGGCTAAAGACCGAACCAACACGTATGTTCTGCCGAGTTAACGATCATTATCCTGGCGGCTACCAATTAACGTGCGAGCATGGACTTTTAAGTGGGAGATATCAGCACCACGAGCTTAATAGGGAAAATCTCCAATCCCCCCAGCGTATATCCCTCTTTACAAGATCTAATGCACAAAAGCAGCCTAAGGTTAAGCTAGGCGTGGCGTGGCAACTGACCAATGGGCGTGGAGCACTCTCTGGGATGCAAAGAGCAGGGCGTAAGCGAAAGGGGGCGAGAATAAGTGATAATGAGCCTATTGAAGTGATTATAAGTGATGGAGAGGCTGAAGAGGCGGAAGAAGTAGCTAGAGTAAAGAGAGTAAAGAAGACAGCACGTGCGCCTCCTCAAAAGAAGCTAGCTAAAAAGGGGGGTAGAGGGGGGGCAAGACCAGGGGCTGGTCGTAAGCCGAAAAAGTAAGCTGGGAATAGCTTCATTTTTGTATTTAGGAGTTTAAATTTACTATATTTTTCTTAGTCTAATTGGGCAATTAGACTAGTAAAAATAATCGCGGAATTACTTAGTCTATTATCCAAATAGATGGAAATTGCGCAAATAGACGTCTATTTGCGCAATACCTCGTATTGCGGAACACCATAGAACACATCACTGGGGCTAAATTGCTTAAACCTATTTTGGAAGCCCGTGTCATTGCATCGCCGAGCATCATTTTGTTTCACATAATGTTAATATTGACTAAATTAATAGCCTTTATTCAATCCAGAGCTGGTACATGTGAACAATCATGGATCAAAGTCATTTGAAATTCAAGAATTCATTTCCTGTGATCCTCGACGACCTCATTGCGGAGGCCAAGTCCATAAACAGCCCAGAGAACATCCTAAAATGGTACCAACAGTTGCTGGAGCACATTGTCCAAGGCCCAATGCTTCTCCATGGGACTTTTGTGGGATATGCCGCGTCCAAATTTTTGGGTAGAGATTTAGACAACACAGAAGCTGCTCAATCTGTAGCCATCGGATGGATACTTGAAATAATGCAAGCATTTCACGCTGTGAGCGATGATGTGATAGATCCCTCGGTTACTCAAAATGCTTCTGCTTCTCGGTTCGTCTCTCTAAACCCCTTTCTAGTTGGTTTCAAACTGAGTTTGTTTAAGGTTCCAAACAGTGGGAACGGTTGCATTGAATGATGCAATTTTGCTGGAAAGTTCAATTTTCGTTCTTATCAAGAAGTATTTCAAGGGACTTCCGCTATACTTGGATTTCGTTGATCTCTTTCATGATATGCTTTTTCAGTACCAGCTTCAGAGACTTTCTACCAAAAGAAACAATGGTCTCCAGTTGGACTTCGTATCTTCGGAATCTGGTGTTGGTCTTGACAATTTTCGACCGAGCACTGAATCGCTATATAATCCGCTTGTCATTGCCCTACTACTCACAGGGCTTCGAAACGACAGTAATATGGAGACTTCACGCAGAATTATGTTTGCAATCGAAGATTATACGCAGCTCCATGCTGAGTTCTTGTCTTATTTTGGGGATTCGCAAGCAGGAGCTGAAACTTTCAAAAAATTCCAGCCTCGTCGTCATTCATGGTTCTTCTCACAAGCTCTTCTTCTAGCATCAGATCAACAGCAAGAGCTTCTCTGTCAAAATTATGGTCGGAATGGCAAGAGCAGGGACATCGTGAAGTCTGTTTTCCAAGATCTGAGGCTGAAAGAAATGTCCTGGAACCATTGCAACAACGTTTTGGAAAGGGTCAAACTACGGATTGCTGAAGTAGAGGAGAAACACGGTCTAAAAAGGTCACTCTTTGAGCTTGTTCTCCAGCTTGCTGTTGATAACGTGGCTTGATTTTCAAAACAAGTCTGTGGCGGAGAATGTTCTTGGGCATTTCTTGTGCTTGTCTAAAAGGCTGGGAAATAGTGCACGTGAAACTTTGAAGGTTTATAGAAGTTTGGTTTGAGATGAAAAGAATATTTAAGATGCACTAGACCTGTCGTTACGACATTTATCAATAGTATTAGATTTGGAGAAATGGGTAGTCGCCGCATTTGATCGTAATAAAAAAAAGACAGGACCACAGCTCATGAAAAGTGCAAACCAAAAGATACTTGTCCACTTCCAATTTCCATGCCTGTTGATTCTTGTGCAACTGGCAAGGTCTCGTGGTACTACCACGCTAGATGCTTCTGTATGTACGGAAAGTGCTACCATTACAACCCCCACACCTTCCCCCGGATCCCCTATTCCATGTCTCTCTCCGCACCAAGTTCTGGCAGCAATCATCTCTCATTCTACTCCTGTCCTTTTGGAACTTTCATCGAGGAAGAAAAATGAGACTCTTACTTGCCATACCTGGCGTGGCCGGCCTTCTTTATCGTGCCTACTCGAGGAACTCTCTGACACCACTCGGCCTTGCTGCAGCTGCCATAACAGCCATCGCCCATACCCTCCACCCTTTGGGTCTCCCATTCGCTCCTGGTATTCTTTGTTGGCAGAACTAAAGTCACAACGGTAAATCTTCGAAATATGTCCCAGGTTGAATATCTACTGACCTCGCAATCCACAGATTAAATATGAGATCAAAGCACACTTGACGATGAACGCGTCCGGCGCCGGAGGCGGAGAGGGTGCTCGTAGTCATGGGCAAGTTTACGCCAACTCAATCTGTGCAACCATCCTCTTCCTCCTCTGTGTATGGCACATTTATATGGGCAGCGCAGAGGAAAATAAAGCTGGTCAGTGTTGGACGATTGTTCATCATGCTACCAGGCCGGTTATCCTTTTGATGGGAGTTATGGCGTAAGTCGCTGTTATTTTTCAACTCTTGTTGGGTGTTAACTAATTAATTGTTTGGTTTGTAATTATGCTACCGTCACAGCAGACACCTTTTCCTCGGAATTAGGAATGTTATCAAGGACACCACCGCGTCTTATTACATCTTGGTACCTTAAAAAGGTACCCCACGGCACAAATGAGGGAGTTTCTCTCATCGGCTTGTTAGCGGGTATACTTGGGGCTGCGACAATTGCGATTACCTCCGTGTTAGTTCTCCCAATATGCTCAGGGGGAATATGGAACAAAATCTACCTTCCCACCCCGATTGTATGGCACGGCTTTGTTGGAACACTAGTGGATAGCTTACTTGGTGGATGGTTTCAAGCAACTGTGATGAATCCTGCCACAGGGAAAGTTGTGGAAAGCAGTGGAAAGCAGTGGTGGGGTAACTGTAAGTTCCCAAGCTTCAAGAATAAACTCTTGTTTTTACGTACAGAAACAAATAGGCTCCTCGTTCGGTAATCGCAATAGGGCCTCTTCAGATGGTTGACGCAGGTGCCGATCGCCTTGACAATAATAAAGTCAATCTTCTTTCTGCGACGATAACTTCACTTCTTGCGATGTACAGTTTCGCTTTTTGGAGAGATGCATTGACTGCGACTTTTTATATTGATATGTTCCTGTTGCTACTGGGTGTTTTTATCACTTGGAAGATTTGGTAGTTTGTTCCTAGGGTATATGGAATGACTTTTCGTCATTTTGATTGTGGGACTGTTGTTTTAGACAGACCCACCCGAGCTACCTGCTAAATGGTGAGGTCAGCGGTTACTATCACCCTTCAGTCTCTCGAGGCAAGTACTTTGTTATTCGTGTTTTGATTTTCGCTGTACTCCTAGAGGTATTTAGTGGCTTGAATATGGTAGTTGCAGTGTGGACAAGGAAGGCTTAGATGTCAGTCAGTGGTGGAGTAAAACACATCAATAGAGCTTCCATCCAAATGAAATCACTCTTTCGGTTGTCATATTCGAAAATTCCACAAACCATTGAGCCAATAATACCACCCTCGCGATGGAGATTAAAAGCGGCAGTAAATCCATCGGCTTGCACCTGCCTTGCCTACCCAGCTCTCGTTGTTCCAGCTTTCTAGGGTAATTCAAAGTAATTGTTTTAAACACTTGGAGCTAGATAATAGATTACTATCTTTTTTAGAAGATCTTTAAGTATTTTATTATTTTATCTTTAATAAGTAGTATATTAAGTAGATCTTCCTATATACGGTGATAATCTTATATAAGAGAGTTTATATAGCAAAGGTAGAGAGTAGATAGAATAGTATATTCTCTGGACATTCACGAACACTTGAGACTACTGGCTCTGAATTGATTGCCGGAGGAGGGCTCCCTTTTAGGATTGTCAAGCAGGATCTTTATTTTTTCTCTGTTGGTTGGTGGTGGCTTCCTCCACAGCCTGGGCATGATTACTGGCTGAATTAAAAGGCCTCTTGCATCCAATCATTATCTCGGGTATACTGGAAGAAATCTTCAATGAACGCTTTACACAGTCGCTGTACTTCGTCTTGTTTCTCGCTAAGCCTGAGCTGCTTATACTGTGTAATGGACATCTCCTTTTGAAGATGGTACAAATAGATTTCGAGCTGCTAGGAGATTAATCCACCTCAGATCCTTGCACCCACTACCATACCATCGAGTGTACCCAATCGCAACATTCATTGCATGTTGTACATCCGCCTTAGAGGCTTTTTGCTTGATGCAAACCTTCGAGGAATCTATCCCCGTTACCTAGGTCAATTGACAAGTCGATGAGGGGGCGTTAGCGTCGACTTTCTGCGGGATTTTGTTTTGTTGCATTTCGCGGTTAGGGGGTATTTAGGTATCTTTTTGCGAAAAATGTTGATAATTTAACACGTCACGTCATGTTGTTGGTGCCTGATGTGAGGACTCCTTGAACTCACCAGGCGCATGGTTATAAACAACTTGATTATGTAAAGGGTTAGGTGGCAATAAATCCAGGAACTACAAACTATATATACCGAATGTGAGGTTCCAAATCTAAGAACTCAGAGCTATTGTACACTGAAGCGACATCCTTCTCCGAAATGAATTGAAACAACAATCAATCTCGTCCGCAGCGCTCGACCATCAAACCCCTACTGTTTTCTGACCAATTTGATTCGAATGCATCTCCGAGGAGCACGCGTTCGGTCGCGATTCGGCTGATCAATTTCCTGTGCCTTGCCCTTCCTGGCCAATTTGATTCTGGTAGATCTCCGAATAGTTCGTTGGTCGTGATTCGACTGATCAATCTGACAGTTGGAATTTGATCCCGCATTCGTCTTCTCGGTGCTGTTGTCGTGATTGTGGGTCTTGGGAGTAGGCGAGGCAGCACGAAAACTGTCGTCGACACCCACTAGGTCCCCCTTCTCTATCATTTCATCCCACACTTCTGCTGCCTCTTCAGAAGTTAGAAGAGGATCCACATTCCCAGAGTTACACATCCGCTGATCTCCTAAAAATATATCCTCCCTTCCAAAGACTCCATCTATCTCTCTATCAACATACCCCTTCTCTCCAAAAGAAAGAGGTTGATACAACGCCCCTTTTTGGGCTGCCTCTCCAGAAATCAGACGAGGATCCACATTCCCAGATTTTCCTCCATCCACCTGATTGTTCCACATCCGCCGATCTCCTAGAAATGCATCCTCCCGTTCAAAGACCCCTCCGTCTACCCCCGCTTCACAATAACCCGCCTCATTCTCATTTTCCTCCCCCTCCTTCCTGCTCTTTATCACACAACTCCCCGTTCTTTGTATTCTCTCCGTCACCAAAAATCCCACATCTACAACGACACGCCACCTTCCTCTTTCCCCCTCCTATGTTCTCATTCCTCATACTCTTCGTTATTCGCATTTTAAAATTCTTGATGAAAACTTTGAGTTGTTCTGTTGTAATGTCTGACAGCTCGTACTTAGATTTCAGTACGTCGTTTATTTCTGATGGGTGTATGTCCCACATCAAGCATTCGATCTCTGGAATATATGAAGAAAGAGACTTTCCTACTGTTCCTGGCCGCCGTTTGCAGACCGGTGGGTTTTCTCGCTTGAAACAAGGCACCCCTTTTAGACTGTCCCGGGAGTCGCTGTGACCAAAAGACCGCAAGATGTAGTTGGAGGCCAAGTGGAGTGAGGCTACACTTTTATATAAAAGCGAGTAGAGTTAGAGCTTTTAGATTCTTACTAAAATACTATAATATCTTAGTCTTTTATTAAATATATATTAAATTAACTATATATTCTAATTATTTAAAGTGTTTATAAACTTAAGATATATATTCTAAGACCTTATATCTTAATTTTCTAAAAGTATACTAACGTAGTTAAGTTATAATTTATATCTTATGATTTCTATACTATTTTTACTACTAAAAAACTTTACTTTATACTTTATAAGCTCTACTAAGCTCTTTATTAACTAAATCAGTTCTTCTAAAGAGATATATAGTTCTCGAGTCTGAAATATATAGCTAATAAAACACCTAATCTTTTAAATAAGTAGTATAATTATTATATTTTATTAAAATCGTAGTTTTTTAGTAAGAATCGGAAAGCTCGGACTCTACTCGCTCTTACGTAAAACCTAGCCGAGTATATAAAGAAAGAAATCGATTATTTAAGACTAGTATAAGAAATAATTAGATTAGATTAGATTAATAGCTATTAATCAGATTAATCAAAAGTTATTAATCTAATTAATAATTAATTAATTAATTAATATAGTACGTAATCGAGCTAGAGATATTAAAGGCTAGACTAAGTCTTAGAGTAGCGTTAGAATAACGTTCTAGAGCTACTAGAAGCTTAAGCGAGATCTTCTAAGTACTCTTTACTAATAACTTCTTTAAATATAGCTTTAATAAATTATATAATAGTACGAAACAGATACTACTATAAAAGAGGTATATAGAAGTGCGTTCGATAGAATAACATATCCGAATACTAGGCTCTAATACGAAGGAAAAGACTAAATTAGTCTTTCCCGATAGAGAGGAGGCAGCTATTTATAAGAGGTTCGGATAATAGTAAGTCTAGAAGCTATCTAGCTTTTCTAAAACCTGAAACAACATCTATATCGTATTCTATTCAGTACGTAGACTTAGTAATTCTAATTCCGATTAATTTCTAATAGTTCTATTATATCCTCTCTTCTTAAAAAGACTCGTCCTCGAGGCTTCGTATTATCGGTGCGGTATCGGTACGATATCGGTAGGCGGTGTCTATAGGCGGCAGTATTATAGTTTATAGTTTAAATTATAGTTTATTAGTCGCCTTTTGTATAATAATAGCGATAAACGAAAAAAGAGATCTAATTAGCTATCGAGTAGAAGTCGGTAGGCTATAGTAGTATTTATAACTTATTTACTATTATTATTTATAATAATAGTAATAAATAACAATCGTAATACGCTAGCTATTGTTATTAGTTATATATTAGTAGCTAACTCGCTCTTGATTCTGATTTCTTTTCCTCTTTCCTCTCTAATAAATAATAATAAATCAAATCGTAAGAATATCTTCTGATTAGATATATCTTCCTATACTAACGTCTTTAGATATATAAATATATAATATATATATACCTACAACGTAAGTTTTCACCTTTAGAGTCGGGGCTGATTCAGAGTACTAATTAGTTTATATAGTATAATACCTCTTCCTTACTCTACTAGTACTCTTTCGAATACCTACTACGTTTACTATGTTCAGTGCCTTTAGACAAAAGCTAGAGACAGAGAGTACGAGTATATCTTCGTAAAAGACATATCTAAGAAGTATAAGTATTACGTTAGATAGAACGCTGTTTATATCCCGGTAAGCAGTCCTAAGTCTAAACTAAGTCTAAACCTATACTAACTATCGTAGTTGCCCTGGTTTATAGAGAAGGATTTTACTATCTTATAGCTCTTAGAAAGCCTGGTTACGATTAAGAAGGCCGCTAAGGCTATTAATAAGATTATAGTCGTTGCTGCTACGGAGATACCTAAGACTATAACGGAGTTATAGTACTCGCTTCTTAAGAAGACTCGGGCGCTTTACGTCGAGGTTACTATAAATATTCCTTTCTTAGTTAGTACGGTTACAGAGGTGATTTAGACTAATATTTCAATAGACTAGTAATACTATATAAGTCTAGATTTAGAACCTCTTTAAAGCCTATCTAAAGAGCTTATAAGTCGCGGGTAGTTATTAAGATAAGAAACGTAAGTACGCGGAGGTAGAGAGGGTTCCTAGGGATAAGCTAGTTCGGGTCCCTTTCGGTAGAGAGAATAGCGAGGAGGAGGATTATAAGAACGAGGATAATAAGAAGGAGGCTAAGGCTGCTGCTATATAGCTAGCTAATAAGGCAGCTAAGGTAGAGGAGGTTAAGCTTTAGATCTTATTTAGTAGTAACTTAGTATTATCTTCTTATTCTTCTACTTTGTCGATTTTAAGTTACTTAGAGGTAACTAGGATTAGTAGATATTCTAAACTCTTTACTTATTCTTATCTATTTCCTATATACGTATCTATTTAGAGAGAAGTTAGAGTAGTCTTAGTTACTCTAGGTATTTAACGTAGAAGTCTCTTAATTAATATAGTAAACCTTAAAAATTATTAGTAGAATACTAAGTAAGGTCTGAATCGTAGCTGACCTATTTTACTTAATACTATAGTTGTCTTCTGAAAAGTCTACTAGTAAGAATCTCTTAAACTTTCTATTCTTATATACCTTGAATAATCTTTAGAGGTAGCTCTAAGGCTTCCTATCTAGGTAGAGGGGTATTCAGGTCCTTAGATAGTATATCTATAGTAAAAACGTTATAAATTAATAATCCTTCTAGGAGCTTTAACTTATAAGAGTATCTTATACGTTCTAGTATTTCAAAGAGTCCTATCTACTACTTAGCTAGCTTTCGGCTAGGTCGATTTATCTTAAGGTTTCTTATTAATAAGTAGACTTTATTACTAATATCTTAGTTAATAGCTCTTTAGTATTAATTCGTATTATCTTATATTCTCTACTAAGCTTCGGTTATATTATCTTTAGCTACGTTCTAGGCCGAGTATATACGTCGGGCTATTTTAGCTACCTTATTATAATTTAATCGTTCCTAGAGAATAGAAGTCTTTAAGGTATTCTAGTTCTATATAGTTCTTAAATCGAGTCTAAACTTAAGTTAATAAGAGGTTATACTAATTAAGAAGTATAGAAGAGTTATTTATACTCGGTCTATTAGAGGGATTAACTCGCTCTAATTATCCTAGTAGTAGGTTACGAAAGGCCTTAGCCTCTAATTAATATATCGGTTTATAATCTCTGTCTAACTATCTGTTTATTTATAGTAAGCTATAGAGAGCTTAAGCTTAATACTAATAATATAATAGAATTCCGTCTAAAAAGCCGAGACGAATTAAGGTCCTCTATTAGACGTAATCGATTTAGAACAGTGTCTAAAACAATAGATCTATTATATAAAAAGTTAAGCTAATTCTCTAGCGTCGGTCGTAGAATAGTAGAGAATAGATACTAAGTCCTTTCTAAGGCGGTTAATAAATACTAGTATAGTATTATATCCGTGTTTATCTTTTAGAAAGGACTTAAAATCTATATATAAATACTATATCAGATAATCGAGAACTAGTAGTAGGTAAAGAAACCCTTACTATTTAGTTTATTAAGAATAAGAGTATCTACACACTTAGTAGTTAGCTACGTATACTTTATAGTCTAAACCTATGCTAATCTAGTAGTAGGCAGGAGCTAATAACTAGTATATCTTTCGAGTACTTAGGTAAGCACTAGATACTTAGTTATAGACTTCTCGTATTAGATTCGTATAGAGTTTAGTATTTCTTTAGATATAAAGCCGTCTTCTAAATAAGAGTAAATTATCTAGCGAGATAGTATAACCGTTCTTAAGCTAGCTACGCTCTTTCTAGAAGAATTATATATTATCTGCCTTTAGTCTCTAAATCAGGTCTAACTTATATTCTAGTATAATATTCAGCTAAATTATACTAATAGATATCGCTTGTTTTTATAAAAAGGTTTAAGTAAGATCGGCGTTGATTTAGAAGTCTAATCTAACAGGTCTAACAAGAGTATACGAGCGGCTGTCTAACTTAACTTAATCTTATATTTTAATATCTTACTCACGTCTAGTTAGGATATCCGCCTTTTGATTTACTATTCTAGACGTGAATCGGATCTGGAAATTAAAGTCGGATAGGAATTCTATCTATCGTACTTACTTAGCTATAAGTAGCTTAGTTATTATAAAGTATTCTAAGGATCTATAGTCCGAGTATACGTCGATATAGCTCTGATATAACATGAGTTTAGGCTGCTATTTCTTAAATACTTTAATAATTATAAATAATTCCTTATCGTAGATTTCCTAATTTACTTCGTTACTAACTAGGACGTAGAAGTAAAAACTTATAGAATACTACCGATTACTATGTTATTAGAAGAATGTATCTGCTATTACTCTATTAGAAGAGTCTGTCTCTAGCTTCGTATTAAGTTCGGGGTCGAAGTAGTATAAAGCTTAAACTAAGAGTAGCTAGGTCTATAATTCTTTAAAAGCTTTCTCGTATTTAAGTGTCTACTAAAACAGCTCTAAAGAGCGTATTATAGTAATTAGAAGTAGTTAGAGGTTTTACGATTTTATTAAAGTTCTTAATAAATTATCTATAGAAACTATAAAAGCCTAAGTAAGACTTTACATCTATTATAATACTAGGTTAGGCCTAGTTATATAGAGGTTCTACTTTCTCAGAGTCTACTTCGAGTTCTTTCGTAGTTAATATATAACCGAGATATTTAACTCGAGTAATACTGAATTTGCTTTTCTTAATATCTACTTAGAGTCCTACTTCTTAGAGCCGATTTAGAACCTTTCTAACTTATTTCTTATATTCTTTAATACTATCTAAATAAATTAATATATCGTCTAGATAAGTAATATAGAAGTTATCTAGATATTCGATTAAGACGTTGTTTATATAACGTTAGTAGATAGCGAGTCTATTATAGAGTTTAAAAGGAAGAGTCTTATATTTATATATTCTATACCTAGTCTTAAACGTAGTTATCTCTTCTAAGTTAGAGTTTATTCAGATATAGTAGAAGGCTTATTATATATCTAACTTAGTAAAGATCTTAGCTTTCCTTATTCTTAAAAGGAGTTTGTTAATATAAGGAATTAGGTAGAGGTCGTTTTAGATAAGAGTATTAAGCTTTTAATAATCGATATAGAACCGTAGCTTATTACTATTAGGCTTTTTAACGAAGAGTACTAGTAAGGTAAAAGAACTATTACTATTAATAATAAATCCTTTATTTAAATTATTAATAAGGTACTCTTTCGTTGCTTATAGCTCTATAGTTAACTATCGATATAATAGAGAGTAGAAGATAGAAAGTAGTTTATTTAAAGTGATTTTATAATTATATTTATAGTAAGAAGGAAGTTTATCTAAAGCTGTCTTTAAGAATATATCTTAGTATAAGAAATAATATTTAAGGAGTTAAGACTATATTAGATCTATAGTCTTAGTATCGTTTATAAGTAGAGCTAACTTCTCTTCGATAATCCGATCTAATTCGTAGATACTAGTTATAAAGAACTCGGTATTAGGTCGTTTTATATTAAAATATAAAGTATTTATACTTATCTCGCTAATAAATAAGTATATAGTCTAATCCGTCTAGGCTGTACTTATAGGTTAGAGGGGATTTAGACTAGAGTTAGAGGTAGAAAGATTAGAAGTTAGAGTCGTAGATAATAGTAATAACTTAGCTAAGAGTTTACTCTTCTTCCGTCGTTTTTCGTCTTAATAGAGAGCGTAATCCCTTCGATTTATATCTAACTATATATTTAAATAAGGCTTCTAGATCTAGCTAGAAGTTAAAGAAAGTAAGATCTTCTTTCTAAAGTAAGGAGTCGGTAGGCTTTTAGCTAGCTAAATAAGTTGATTCCTAGCAGAGTTAAGAAGAATTTTAAAGTGTTTTAACTATTTATTTCTAATAATTAAGTCTTATTATCTGAGATCTAGGACGACAAAGAGGTAGTTATAGATATAGCTGTATAAACTACGTTACCTTACTCTTAATACTACTATTATATCTATAAACAGGTACTAAGTATAGTAAATTTTAAATCTATAATCCTAGTAATTAGGCTAGTTATAGAGCTAAAAGTCGATTTAAGAATAGAAAACCGTTCGCTTCTATATCTATTAAAGCTTATAACTTAATACTATATCTATATATACTAAGAGTCGTATTTATAAGGAATTAGTTTCCTTTTATAAGACTAGAAAGATTAAGGTTTAATAGGTTATATTTACGTAGGCTTAGAAAGGAGTCTTTACCTAGGCTGCCTCGTTTTCTCTCTAATCTAGAACTAAATCGAGGTACTCTATAAGGACTTATATATTATCTTCGTCTACTTCCTAGGCTATCTCTTTAATACTAGGTAGCTAAGGGTAATCGGGTTTATAATATCTAGGCTTACTATAGTAGTAACACGTTATACTAGCTAGGACTCGATCTGTAGTCTTTTAGTGTTTAAGAGTCGAGGTAGGTTTGAAAGTTTAAAAAGTAGTCTAAACAGTAGAGAAGGATCCTTATATAAGTAGAGAGAGTTTTAGTATTATACTAGATAAGAGTTAAAAGGTAGTCTTTTTAACCGAAGTAGTTATACTAACTAGCTTAGTTATATTAGCTATATATAACTTAGTATTTCAGCGTTTTTTCTTATCTAAAGCTAAAAGATCTACTACTATTTTAACGAAGTTATAGTTCTAACGTCTCTTAAGTACGGCGGCTAAGTTTCGTAGCTGTGGTATAATCTTTTCCTATATATAGAAGAACTGTTCTAACTCTGGTATCTCTCTAAGTATAGCTATACTTAAAAAGCGACCTCTAAAGTTAGTAAACGTTTCTCTAGTATAATTCTTTCTATCTATCTACAAGGCCTAGAAGGCGTTCTATATATCCTCTATCTTATATCCGGTTAAGAAATATAAATTTAAAAGTTTAATTATATCTTAATAATTATAGAAAGTAATATAAATCGATTTAGACTTATATCTAGGCTTAAGGTAGTTCCTAGCGAGTCTAGTAGTTATTCTTTATATAAGAGCCTTTCGAGTCAGGCTTATATTATAATAATTAGTATTTACTAGTAGTCTGTCGTATACCGATATCTTCTATTATTAGTATATAAGTGATATACTATTATCTAAAGATTTTATCTTTTCTATAATCTTGCTTTTCACAGGTCGGATAGGATTCGGACTACCTTTAAAGTCGAGTAGAGTAGTCTACTGTCGAGGGAAGGTATTAGAGATAGGATCTCTTAAGCGAAAGAGGTCTAGTATAAGACTTAGAAGAGAAGGAGGGCCGTTCTTAGATCGGGATCGTTAAGGTTAAGAGTCTCTGATTTAATTCCTAAGTTCGCTTATAATTAATTCTAACTATATAAACCGATCGTTGTTATCTTAAAGTTTTTCTTCTAAGCCTTATACTACGCTCTATATCTCGTCTATATTAGAAAAGTCTCGGTTGTCTTTAGGGTTTTAAGTAGGTTGCTTTCCTTTCTAGAACCTTTTGTTTTTAGATATATAAGTATAGTCCGTAGACCTTTTAGAGAGGGGTTTACTAGCTTCTCTAGTAGGTTGCTTAACGCTCTTAAGCGGAGCTTTAGAGAGACCTAGGGTCTCTCCTTATTCTAGTATATCGTATACTGTTTAGAGAGGTTAAGAGGTAGATTCGAGAGCCTTCTAGGTAACTATATATCGTCGACTATCTATATCTTATATAGTAATCTCTATATAGAGAGGGTTATTAGAAGTCTCGGGAACACTTAGTATATTCTACTTCTCTTAATATAAGAACTGTCTACGATTTTACTAGCTAACTATTTAGATACTAAACCCCGGTATTACTAGCTATCTAAGTAGTCTCTAATTACCTAGCTATTTAAGGTTATTAATATACTAATCCGAATCTAGGCTAAATCGAATTCGAAGCAGGTACGCCGGCGCGCTTAAGTAAGATATTATAACAGGCCGTCTCTAGCGGAGTCGAATTTAGTCTTTTAATATAATAGTACGAAATAGATACTACTACAAAAGAGGTATATAGAAGTACGTTTAATAGAATAATATATCCGAATACTAGGCTCTAATACAAAGGAAAAGACTAAATTAGTCTTTCCTAATAGAGAGAAGGTAGCTATTTATAAGAGGTTTAGACAATAGTAAGTCTAGAAGCTATCTAGCTTTTCTAAAACCTAAAACAACATCTGTATCGTATTCTATTTAGTACGTAGACTCGGTAATTCTAATTCCGATTAATTTCTAATAGTTCTATTATAAATTAGCTATTAATTACAAGTATAAGTTCTTACTATAGTTAAGTACTTATCTTACTAATAATAAGTTTTATAAGTAGCTACTTCGGCTCTTAGCGTAGCGAGAGACTCTTTAGTTAAGTAGCTTTAATTATCTTAAAATAATATAATAGAGACTTATAAGACTATTAATAGCTTAAAGAGTTAGAGCTTCTATATAAAGAAAGAGGTAGAAGAAAAAGAGAAGGAAAAAGAGAAGAAGAAACTAGATTATAAGAATAACTACTTATTATTAATAACTATTAGCTAACTAACTATATTAATTAGATTTAATTAGATTAATAATTAATTAACTAATTAATTTATACTTATACTATTTAAGACATAGATTTATATAAGTTATATATAAAGACCTCTAATACTATAGATATAAAAGCTACGTTAACTAATATAATACTATAGTTAATAAGTCTTATATATTAAAACTAAACTTGTATTTATTTCTAAGTTAGTATACAACTAATTAAATTATAACTTTTGTTAACTATAACACTTTTTAAAATTTGAAAACAGTATAGCATCGTAAGCTATAGTCTTTACAAGTGTATTATACACGTATACAGAGTTGTGGCTGCATACTTGGTTTATGCAAGACTTGCCGTAGTCGCCCCGCCTTTTCCATGCTCTGACCAATTACAATTTTATGCAAATCTGTGTCCCAAATAATCGATTCCCGAAGTACAATCCCGCCTTGAAGTCACCCACTCTCAAATCGGCCAAAACTCCATCAACTCGAAAATGGTCCTTTTCGATTCCTTGGAGTTGCCTCAAGACTCGTCTCCAACTACTCGAATGTCGCTTCTATCTCCATCAAACAATCCCCCCGCATCTCACCACCTTATATTCTTCATCACCGGCAATCCGGGTCTCATTGGTTACTACCAGACGTTCCTTGGCACGCTACAAACGCTCCTCTCTTCCACTCAAACCAGACATGTTCCAACGGATGCAAAAGATGTGTTTGATATCCATGGCCAATCACTAGCTGGATTCGGGGATGCTGAACCGCACTCTTCGAGAACATATCCCTACAGTCTCGAAGAGGTCATAGAGTCATCTCTCGAATCCCTTGGGGAGCTGTGTATTCAACAGGGACCACGTCAAGGACAACCTTACGATAGTGTTATCATGATAGGACACTCGGTCGGTAAGGTCCCAATTTTTGCAGCAATTTTCCTTTGCAAATCGTATCGAGAGTAATAAGATACTCTTTTTTGCTTTCGAGACATGCATGGCAACTCTTGAATCTTTCACAAAGAATTCTGCTGACTTCGATATCGTGGCACTAGGTGCATATATCTTGTTGGAGATCATCCAGCGTCTTAAATCCCGAAACTCCCCTATAGAAATCAAAGCCGGGATCCTTCTCTTCCCAACGGTTACACACATATCTCAAAGCAGTAGCGGCGTCAAAATCAGCTGGCTATTCAAAATTTCCGACTTTCCCAGAAAGGCAAGTGCAGTGGCGAAAGCCTTAGTCAGTTGCATTCCCTTCCTGGGGCTGAAATGGATTGTGGGCAAATTTACCGGTATGCCTGATGAAGCGGCGAGTGTTACAACAATATTTTTGAAAAGTAGAATGGGAATTTGGCAAGCACTGTAAGAATCAACATCATATTGGGTGATTACAATCCGACTGACCTTTCTTAGTCATCTAGCAAAAGACGAGATGGATACTATCAACGAAGACCGATGGAATGAAGACATTTGGGGCGTGGAACACAAAGGTGCTGCTTCAGAAACTCCGCCCCCAAAACTGGTGTTTTACTTTGGCGAGAATGTCAGTTTATCTGCCCCGTATTTTGCTAAATACTGATGACGATGAAGGATCATTGGGTGGCAGATCATACCAGAGATGCCTTAATCGCCGCAAGGGGAAAATCCAACGAAGAAAGCAGATCTTCCCCTATCATGCTTATTGATGATGGTAAAGTTCCACATGGATTTTGTATCAGTATGTTTTTTAGCCTTACAAACTAGCACAAAAATGCTAATCAAACTAGGCCACAGCGAAATAATGGCCGAGAAGGTCCGACTTTGGGTTGAAACTATCCTCTTAAACTCATGACACAAATATCTTATCACTTCAGGGGGATCAGAGGTAGATTCCAGACAGGCTCTTGTCGCTCAAGCCCCTAAAACCTTCGAATCGTTGTCTCCGTGCGAACACCTTTAGGCTCATTGTGGACATTCTATTTTGCGTTCCAGCTTAGGACCGCCGATGGACGACATGCAAAATAGAAAGGGGTGCTCAGACCTATTCTTTTGGGTTAAGCTTTATGTTATCCTTGTTTGACGGGTTCCTGCAAAAAGGCGCAAATGGTGGATAGTTGATGTCCGTCATATCCCTCGGAAATGTGGGATTGAACACCACCTGATTCCCTCCTGAGATTGTGGGACAACCATATATCATATATATTCTTCAAAAACGTTTGGGAGAATCATGAATTCGGTTTCCTAATTTTGCTGACGTCGTCGGAGAAAATTTACAAATCTCGAAGATATTTCGTACAATTTTCAATATGGCCGGTGCCCAGAACAAAGCCTGGTTCTGTTGCCCCTTATCCATATGGTAGCCTTCAAGTCTACCAGTTCTCATGAAAATTCGTTTGCATACTCCGTAGTTGTAAAGTAGAGTTTATATTGCATATTCGTTGTTCAACTGGATAGGATTTCATAATTACACGAAGCAATGATGGCCACTCCTTACTTGCAACATGTGTTCACTCAAGCCCTGCCATTTGCTCGAACAATTCGTTACCATCCTACAGGGATTTCAGAGCCACCAAGAAACCTCCATTCTCCACCCTGAAACCAACACTTATTCTTTCACAAGTCCTGTGTTAACCTCGGCACTATCGGCCCCTGTAATAGTATCCCCTGCCTTTGTTGTGTTCCCTTCTTCGACGGCATCCTGTGCTTGGGACGCAAAGACTCGCTCTTTGGGCGCTGTTCCAGTTGGTACAGTCTCCGCATGGAATTCAGGGACAGCATCATTGCCGACTTTTGTGCCAGGTGCGTGCTTATGAGTTGTCAGCATCTAGGTAATGATGTGGGGAGATGACAAATAGAGAATCAGGGGCACAGGAAGGCAGAAGGTAGAAGAGATGGTATTACGAACTCCTTTGGTGGTGAGGGGCTCCGCGGGTGGGATTGAAGAGTGGAATTCCCCTTGTTTAGAGACAGATGCGGGGTTTGCTGACATGTTGTTCTTTGTTGCTGGGACGAGGTACACTTGTGATGGTAGAAATTAATTCTTTTTAAAAGGACAAATTTGATAAAAAATTGTAGTTTGTGTCGAGGTAGTTCCTCAGACATATAGGAAATGGTTGATGGAAATGAATTGATTGACGTCAAACGACCAGGTTTGTCACATTTGGGATTACATCACACCCCCTTTACAATTCGCTTGACGTAACTCCGATGGATCCTCGCGGTAGCGTTTGAGTACAGCGGGGGTTCGCAGATATTCGTACGCTCTCTTTTTTACACCTAAAATCACTGAAAGTCACCTTGTTTAAAACTCTACTGTAAAATAAACCCGAACTATTTTTTTAAAGTTCTTAAACATATCTCTATAAAATTAAGATATCTTTACTTTGTACTCTTAGTTTTTCTTCTAAGCGAAACTGATCTCGATTTAATTAGGTTATAGTAAGAGGTGTCGAGAAAGTTACTAAATTTTACCCGATTTTGGTGTAATCCGGTGTTTTCCCGACTCTTCCTACTTTTGCTCTATTATAACTTAAGACCTAATATATATTTAGTGTATTTGTCTTTGAAGACTATTAAATGCGCGAAATAATCTTAGTTCTCAGTTTTAGATATTGTTTAAATATAAAGATAAATATATAAAACGTCTTTCTTAAGATAACTTTTGGTGTAAAAAGGGGACCGTACGAATATTTGCGAACCCCCGCTGTAACAAGGTACATAAATTACAATCGCAAAGCATTAGCATCCTTCTAGAAAGCGTATCTCCACGAAATTAGGTCGCACACTTACTCAGAAATGTGAGAATCTGCGCATCTTTCTACGTGCACCCTCTATGGGGACGGAAAAACAGTCGACGTTTTTTTCGCCCCCGTAGACACCTTACCATATTCAATTGCACGAAATTAGATAGGATACTAGCCTACAGGATGTGTTGTTCAAATGAACCAGGGCAAATTGAGAACTCGAGAATGTTAGTAGGTGTAGCGAGAACCACGTCATAAACTCTTACTCTTCTCACGTTTGATTATCGCAAAGAGAGCATTGAAATGTATACCTAGTACATCATATAAATGTAGATTTGAGAGCTTTAAGAGAAGCTAATTATAACTGTACACTTTATTGCCTCCAAGGCTAATTATATACGAAGTACCAAATCGGAGGCCCGAGGGTGATAGCAGGGCGAAATCCCGGAAGGCTCAATTATCCTCTTGACAAGTACGAACACGAAATTAGTTGACCACTCCTTGTTTCCAATCAATACTAGTATTATCTCCCCTCTACACGGTACATAAAAGCATTTGACTTGGTTGTCCTAGCACGTAATATAAATTAATTCACTACAAATACAAACCAAAGGCGTCCTAAAGTTTCCCAATACTAAAGTATGACCCTAAATGTTCTTGTGGACTCTCACACGTTTTAATGCAGAAGTAGAAGACATTTATTGCATAGAAAATGTATTTATGTAATCAAAACAACATCTGTTGTACACAGCTTCCATATTCGAAAAAGCCAGTGACTCCATACTCCACGCTGACTTCCCTGTCTCGATTAATGCAAGTTTCGGACACGAAGGGCGAACAAAATAAAGTACCATTTACCCCCGGTTGGATCCCCAGCTTCGTACCTTCCATCAATCGCATATCCTACATTCTCATCTCACCTCCACCCTATCACTGCGCCTGTCTTGGTTGAGATGGGCCTCCTACCGGCTGCATCGCTTCAATATCCTTGATCGTTTCATTGAAAACCTCCACCAAAGTTGCCGCAACCACATTCCTATTCCATTCCCCCCTCATCTTCCAAATGGTCTCCATAAGTTCTCTGTTGACCTGCTCCATCTGTTCAACACTCAGACCACTACTTCCATGAATAAGCTGATCCAATAGAACATCAACAAAATATTTGTCAGAGACAAAATCTTGAGAAAGCTGCGACGATGAAACTTGTTCAACCGGAGAGTCATTGAGAATGTTGGCGAAACCCGAAGGCTTGGATGCGGAGGTGGCTCGTGACGGGGCGCTGAAAAGGGGGACAGCGGGGTTTTGGGAGTATTGACTGCCAGAGCTAGGAGTTTGCGTTTGAGAAGGAAATCCTTGAAGGGTGCCACGCGCAAGTCCGTGAGCTTGAGAGTGCGGCCATTGATCATCACTGCTAGGATCAGATGCTCCTTGCTGACTTGGTCTTTGGGATGCATTCTGTTGTGTGTCGGGTAATTGCGAATCTTGCCCGGGTCGATCGATCGGGCTAGAATTTGATGCACCATGTGCAATGCCATTCGTTGCCTGCGTGCTCCAACCATCTGAGGTCTTTTTGCCAGATGTTGTAGTGGATGCATCATTGATGAGTTGACTTGGTGAAGTTCCATGAGGAATCTCTTGGAAAGTTGATCGCTGGGATATTTGGGAAGTCGGTGCAACATTTGAAAGTCTGCTTACAACACTGCGCAATTGACTTGGAGGATGGATTGCGGTTTGTGAGAATGGTTGAGATGGGTCATCAGTACCGCCCATTCGCGAATCCTCGCCTTGAGGAACCGAAGAGCCATTCGTAACGAGATCGGAAGAGACCCCATTCGACAAACTGCTAGGGCCGCGAACAGGTGTCCCCAATCTTGGGCGCTTTGCAGCAGGTTCGTTCAAAAGCACCGAGCTATTTTCCGGGATATCAGACGTAACGATGCCACCAAAAAGGGGTTCTGGTGCATCCTTCAGTTTTTCTTTCTCTGCTCGTTCCTTGGTTCTCTGAAGCTGGCGGTGGTATACATTTTCGCAGTCAGCAAAAGCGGGCTGCCCTTCAATAGCCATCATATCGACTTCGACGTTGGATAAGAGTTCATTAGCTTTTAGAAGTCGGTCCTTGTCACCCATATGCTTGGCATCTTTTGCAAGTGATTTAATATCTTGGAGGAAGTCTTTCGGGCGGGCGTAAAAGCCGTTTGAAAGTCTCTCTTCAATGGTCGTGGTATCGAGGTTGTAGAAGAACTTCCCGCTCGCAGTTTCTCGTAAGCCACGAACACCATTATTGTCCGTATCTAATTCAAATGGTCGAAATTGAGGTATGTCGGGGCGAACGAAATTAGGATCGCGTTCATCGAGGAGGTATTGAATTTGAGCCGGGGTAATGAGGGGGTTTCTAAATTTTTTGTACTTTCTGTGAATCTGATCCATGATGGGTTGAATCTGAACCTTCAGAAGATTAAGCAATTGATGATCTCTCTTCTTTTGGGCTTTGAGTTCCTCCTTGGTGGGTGGCTTTGGGGGCGGCAGAGGAGCAACCTCCAGAACTTCAAGCTTTCTCTTCTTGCGGTTGAGAGGTTCAGGAAATTCTCGAGGTGTCTTCTTCACGTACTCGATGATTGTGGAAAAGAAAGCCTCTCGGTGTTCCTAGAAGTAGTCAGTCACTGTTCGACAACAAAAGTAGTTAATACAAACCTGCTTCGGGCGTTCTATTTCGATACGATTCTTGCTTGAGAATCCAAACAGATCTGTGAGCAATCTTTGGTCCACATTTTCTGCTTTGTTTTCCGTAATGCCTAGGACAAGTACAGGATCGGTTGGAGGAATGGATCTTAGCAAGCCAAGAAATGTATCAATCTGAGAATTACTCAAAGTATTGTACCATGTCTCTACACCGGGGATGTATATAACACTTGGCTTGTGTCTCTTGACTTCGGCAAATAGTTGTACAATTGCCGCTTCCGGGGACTGCTTGCGTTAGCATTGAAAGGGTATTTTCAAACAAAAGAAACTTACTCGTGCAGGATCACTGAAGATGGTTGGCAGATCAAAACTTTGGACATGGAGACCTTCAAAATGATTTAGAATCGCACCGCCGAGATAGCCCTGACCCATGCCGGGTTCACCGCAGATGAGAAGTCGAGGTCGGAAGACACGGGAATTCTCAAATTCTTGTTGCATGGTTTCGCGTCCAAATCCTTGATCGGAATCTTCGTACTGCTCAAACATGGCTTCCTGGAGTGCTGTGGTCTTTTTCTTAATTGGTATCAGAGCGTCTAAAGCATTCTCGATCAAGGTCAGTTTGTCCCGTAGAAGTGGTTCTACACGCTTAGGTAATGGTGCTGCGCCCGTTGAAGTGGCACGCTCCGAAGAAGGTATCATCTTCTTTACAGAGAGCATGAAATCCTTTGCTGTAATCTTGATCTTGTCGGGGTCGACTATGAGCTTGTCATTGCACTGGTAGATCTGGGGGTAGGTGCGCTGAATAGCATTGAGTGCTGCTTCAGTACAAAGCGCCCGAAGATCAGCTCCACCGTAGCCTTTAGTTATGTGTGCCAGCGAAGTCTTGAACGTGTCATCAATTCCCCAGTCTCTGGTGTTGATATTTATGATGGATTTTCGAGCTTCAACATCAGGAAGTGGAAAGTAGAACTCTCTGTCAAACCGGCCAGGTCGACGCAAAGCTGGGTCGATGTTGTCAGGTCTGTTCGTTGCGCCGATGACAATAACCTGACCACGACCATCCATGCCATCCATCAATGCAAGGAGTGTCGATACAATAGAGGCATGGATTTGTTCCTGTTTACTGGACCGCACCGGTGCAAGACCGTCAATTTCGTCAAAGAAGATGATACTGGGTTGAGTTTTTCGGGCTTCCTCGAACAACAGTCGAAGCTGTCTTTCCGCCTCGCCAACCCACTTGCTGAGAGCATCAGCACCTTTGCGCATGTAGAATGTGATCTTTCGTCCCCCAGACCCAACAGTAGCAGCAAGAGCTCGAGCCAAAAGGGTTTTACCAGTACCGGGAGGGCCGTGAAACAACACTCCACGAGGTGGCGTGACGTGGAACTTCACGAAGAGCTCAGGATATAGAAGAGGCATCTGAACCATCTCCTTTAACTGATCAATATGGCCGTCAAGACCACCAATCTTGCTAAAGTCTACATCCTGATCAACGCCCAGTGGATCTGCGTCGGCCAAGGCCTTTTGGCTTTTGATTTTACCCAAGTTTGCAGGAGTTCCAGATAATGCGGCAGCAGGTTCCGGATTCGTCTGCGTCAATCCTGGGAGGAGTCCAGGAAGCATACCAGCTGTTGGTGTCATTCCGACATTCCCACCAACGTTTGTAGGCCGCGCCATATTCTCGTCATCGCTGCTATCTGAGTCAACACCGCCCGCTGCTCCAGTACCCCAAGGACCACCAATAACTGGTGCCGGGCCGCCCCCGCCACCGAATGGGCCAAAGGTTGTATAAAGATTACGCTCCCATGGTTGGTTCGCACCGTTTCGCCCCCCTTTCGTTCTGCGAGTGGGTGTAGGAGCAGCATCTTGACCATCCTCATCCATCGCATAAATTTGATCCATGGGCTTGATGCTATAGTCTACAGGCTTTCTTGCCCGGGTGTTTGATCGTTCATACACAATCTGCGACGATGCTCTTGGTCTACGTCTTCTCGAGCCAGATTTGAGATCATTGAGTTCCTCGGCGAGCTCATCTTGATCCAGCTCCTCTTCTATCTCGGAAGTTGGACTTGCTCGTCTCCGAGATGTGCTTTTTGATTTCGCCTGGGCACCACGACGACCCCGTGATTGAGAACCGGATTCATCGCCGTCTTCTCTCGCCTTGCTTCTCTTTGCTTCGGCGTCAGATGCTGAAAGATCGTCCTCGGCAGATTCTTCCACCGGTTCAAAGTCGCTGCTAGCATCGGTGGGTCGCTTTTGTTCCTTTTTTCTCGAACCTCGAGTCAATCGTCTAGACCCACTCGCAGACTGCACGACCGGAGCAACTGCCTCATCCTCAGCAGCAATATCAGACACAACAGGAAGAGCCTGGCGAGATCCTCTTCTCGGTCGTACAATTGGTACATCGTCGTCGTCGTCGTCGTCGTCTTCTGCAGCAGGTTGGGCCGCACTTTGTTCGACTTCCAGTTCAGCAGCAGCATCTGGGACTGCATCTTCGGTAATATCAGCCTCCCCACGTTCATCGGTTCCGGCAATTTCAGTTGCCATGATGACGTCCTCGTCTTGTTGCTCTTGAGTAGACTCGTTGATTTCCTCTTTGATGGTGGAGGCAGGTTGTTTGATACCTTTCGACCCTCGGGTGGCTCTCCTACCGATAGGCTCTGGGCTGTGACCGGGTCGAACTATATGATGGCCGGAATCGGAAAGAGAGATGGGTTCTTCGCCAAAGGCTTCTGATGTGGCCCGAGTAGTTCTTCGCGTCGTAAATCCTGCAGAAGTAGGCTCTTGGGTGCTTCCTCTTCTACGTGCGCTGCGAAGGGCGCTGCCAGCACGAGTTGTGCGAGGCATCGTGCCGGGGGTATTAATCTTTAACTTGACAATCTTGGACTTCTTGCCACGCACTTTTGGAGTCATTACCAGATCATCGTCTTCGTCGTCTTCGATGCTGGCCTTCTCGGGTTCATCCTCTTCTTCGTCGTCCTCATCTTCGTCTTCGAGGATCCGGCGCCGTTTATTTTGTGACCGCTTCTTTGGCTGCACCTCTTCCAGCTCGCTGTCTTGCAACTCTTCGGAGACAGATTCACTACTGTCCTCGCCATAATTGACCGACTTTTTGGCCGCTTTTCGGACCGCTCGACCTGTCATTTCGTTCACTTCGAATGGTTCTTCCCCAGCGGAGGGTTCTGAGAAGGAAAGATCGTCTAGGCTATCCTCGACGTTGTCGTCGTCGTCCGACTGGGAGCCGCGACGCTTGGCGCGTTTGCGCGGGTTTCTCGAGCTCTTCTTGCGGCCTGATGACTTTCTCGATGGCTTCCGCGGTGCAGCTCTAGACTCTGAAGGGTCGAAATCTGTATCGGCCGAGTCGGATTTGTTGGGATCGAAATCAAGAAGCTTGCGCTTCGATGGCATGTCGAACAATCAATGATGGACGATGGGCTTCGGTGGAAGGGACGAGGGCTGGCCGCAGATTCTGGGCAGCTCGAGTAGAGGCGATGGTGATCGAGTTTCTTTTGTGTAGGCTAACCATTAATCATTGGCCGCGGTTGTGGTATTTTTGCTGAGTTTCCGTTTTCCCACCGACCAAGATTCATCCGCGAAGCATGGAGGGTGAATATGCGACACGCACGCGAACGCAGGCGGTGAATCGAAATGGATTGAGGGTTGGATGGAATGGAAACGAGGGGGGGGGTTGTGGTTCTTGCGATAATGATTCAAAGAAATGACAATTTGTCCTGGGTGTGAGGAGGCTCGGGAGGGTGGTCAACACTGCACCGCAGTCGCGTACCGTAGCCCGTTGGTACAAACATTTGCTCTCGTCAACCAATCGGAGCTTCGGATAAACTATCACCCGGACCCTCCGCCACCACTTTCCAACCAAATCCCAACACCGCTTGGCACAAAACTTGAGGGGAAAGGGGAGTCGCTCTGCTCCTCCATTAAACTCCCTTTTTGACCTTTCTACAACTTGTTTTCAACTGGAGTTGCTTGCCTGGAAATTGGTCTGGGCCGTACTGACATGCTGAGGAGGTCCATTTGAGCGTCTGAAACGTGTTCTTTCCGCCCAAAGCCGGTATCCCAAGATGGGAAAAGTGTGTGTTTTGTGAGGACGTCGTCTTGAGCTCACCTGCCCCTCCTTTTTATACTTAGCAGAAGGTTGCGGCTTAAAACCTTATTTTCGCTGGTGTCAAATGTCAAAAGTGTGATATCGGGCCACGTGACTGGCCGATAATCGCAGGGTCTGCTCCATATATATGCTATTAGCTAAAATGATAGTTATTTTAGGTAAACTTTTACGTTGTATACACTCTGGCGTAACAGTTACCTCATGTATTACGTAGACTAATAGCTAGTAATATAACAAAAAGATATACGGTTGGTCACGTGACCTGAACTCTCTCTATTTGTGATAAAAACTAGAGTGTAAATCTGGTGTATCTCTACGGTAGAATAAGCCTAGGTTAAGTACTCGTTCGAGAGCTTTTAAATGTTACGGCGCTGGTCTATAACCTGCGTTCTTCTCGCTTTGGGTCACGTGACCTTGGGAGCCACCTCGCTAGACGGATCGATGACCCTACTATCCGGAGATTACGGACACTAAAGGCTTCTTACAGTTAGTAGGCAACCCCATTTTCTAGGTATATAACCCGCGTTGTCTCGTAGTTAGAATTGTAGCTTTAAATTCTCGAATATATACACATATACTCTTGTGCCTTTGCCTTTGGTTATTGATCGTAACAGTAGCTATTAAGTATACTTATTCCTAGAGAGCTATATTATAAAGTATTTTATTTATTACAAGTAGTAGTTCTTATCTTAAATTAAGAATTTAATATTTAAAACTATACTATAGTTTATAGTAGAAAAGTAGCTATTCTAGAACTTCTAGTAAATAATATATACTCTTTTTAATTATTAACTCTAGAAAGTAATAAAATTATACAAGATGGCTGGTGACTGGGGAAGGGTTACAGTATTAATCAAAGCACAATCCCGCAGACAGTATGGTTTGCGCCAATTCACCTGTCAGGAAGCGACCGCTTCAGATCTGGAAAGTTAGGCATATATAAGCGAATTAATTACTAATTCAGGACTGAGAGCGTAACCGCACGGTCGTCCAGCGGCCTTGCTTGATCTGACAAGCTCTTGTGCGTTGTTCATTGTTGCAATACAACTACAACAGCCATATGAATTCCCCGCTTAATTTCTACCGCGTACGTGCCACATCATGAGGATCGTGGATCTCGTTATTCGAACCACTGTTTCGAGTACTCGGCCTCTAGATAGACCCGAGAATCATAGCCCTCTTCTCAATGTGTTGGCCTGGTTTCTGGGAGTCTGCAATGTTATCACTGTTTTATCTCGGCTCGCATCAAAGGCGCTCTACCAGAAAAATATGGGTCTCGACGACACTCTGATTTGTGCCTCTCTGGTCGGTTGTTACCTTTCAAGTTTCGGAGTCTTGACGTGCTAACGGGGTTGTAGACTTTAAGTATTGGACAAATCACAGCGTTTAGCATTGCAGTTGCCAACGGTGTGGGAAGACATGTCGAAACCGTTACCGGGCAAGAATTCTTGACTTTTCAAAAGGTAGCCGACCGCCTCCCGAACTCGTGGTAACATTGCACTAACCATCTTTAAAGGCTTTGTATGCCGCAAATATTCTTTGGCATTGCGGACAGGTCTTCTCAAAGCTTTCGGTTACCACCTTCCTTCGAGCCATTTCACCTGCGCAATTCAACAGGAAAGCAACAACCGTTGTCTATGGGATAACATTCGCTTGGGGGGTTACGGCTCTGTTCATACTGTCTTTCCGATGCGACGCACCCTATACCTGGCAGATAATTGGAAATACATGCTTAGATGTTCACTACGTTTGGACTTATACCAATACGATGAACGTGCTAATCGACCTGCTTCTCATCGTTCTACCCTTTGCATCTCTCTGGAGAGTCAAGCTTCCAACCAAAAAAAAGATCTTGGCGTTTTCTTTCTTTGGAGCCCGCATTTTGTAAGTCTGCTTTGAGACGTGGTAAAAAGGCGATAACTGATTTCGAACAGTGCGGTAGGCGCAATTCTTTTCCAAATGGTCGAGATCAGCCATTTGAAAGAGTCGAACGATCCAACAGGCGATGCAACCTTTGATTTGTGGCGGGTTCACATAGCGATGTCCCTTGCCCAAACCCTCGACATCGTAACCGCCTGCGTCCCCTTTCTAAAGCCCTTTGTAGACGGCCTCGAATCCGGCATGATACGCAACGACGATCTTCTCAGGCGAACAACCTCCAAGGCAACAAGAAGAGGGGAGCACCGGGACACAATGGGTCAAAATCCCGCGGAAAGAAGGTCAGGGAGGTTTCTGCAGGGTAGATGGAGAGAACAGACAAGAAGAGGGAGTTGGAGTGGGAGCAGCAGGTTGGCGATGAATCATGAAAGACATGCTCACGCTATGGGGCCGGTTCGTAGTCATGGGACGAGTAATAGTGTTGTCACTAATGGTACTAGAGGTACTTCTGTTGAGGAGAGAGGGAGTTTGGAGATTGAATGGGGCGGTTTTGCGAGTGAGGCTGGTCAGGGGGATATCAGCACCGGCAGCAGACAGTAGTAATCGAGAACAAGAACAAGTGTCAATGCTAGACTAAGAAACAGACAGCTCGTTCTTTTTTTTATATAGAAATCAACAACCATAGATTTACAGCAAATTTCGATCAAGTCTTTTTGTGATATGCTAACTTGATACTATGTGTATTACTTACTGGGAAAGTTTAGGCGGTTGGATTTTTGGTGGCGAATAAATGTTGGGGGGTGAATAGAGCGTTGCTCGCTTAAATTTTATTGGTTTGATTATTGAGCTATCTACCCCGCCTTCCCCTTTATCTCTCAAGAACAAAAAAGAGCTCTTCATCTTGAACACCAATCATCTTGAATACCAAAAAGACAATTGCCCAGCATGTCTTCCCACGAGATGAAGGATATCACCCAAGAAGCCGCTGTTGTAGCGAAAGACGCGAAAGACTCGGTTACCGATCGCGATAATGCGATCCTGGCGCGATTGGGCAAGAAATCGGTTCTCAAGGTCTGTCAGATTTCTTTATGTCCAAGCTGATGCAAGGGTGGTTAACGAGAAGTGTTAGAGAGAGTTTGGATTTATGAGTATGTTGGGGTTTAGTTGTACTATTATGATGACCTGGGAGGGTGTTCTTATGTAAGTTAAGTTAAGGAAAGGAATCTTTCTTTCATTCTTTGGGACTGACGGAATATCATAGTATTTTGCCGTGGAGCTTTGTGAATGGCGGATATGCTGGTTCGGTCTATGCTTTCCTTTTCGTCTGGGTGGGCAATTTGGCTATTTTTACGACGATGGCTGAGTTGGCTTCGATGTATGTTTTATGACTCGATTTAATTGTTTGAAGAGCTGACGGAATTAGGGCTCCAACATCTGGTGGTCAGGTGGGTTTCCCCTCTCGGAAGGGTGGAGGTCTCTGTTTGGGAAATGCTTATTTTGAGTTCTTCCGTAGTACCATTGGGTTTCTATGTTGGCTCCTCCTTCGTGTCAGAAATTCCTGAGCTATCTTACGGGTGAGGATACTTTACTTTTAGACCCAGGTGGAAACTGACAATTCTGTAGGATGGATTACTGTCATTGGTTGGCAAGCCAATGTTGCTAGGTAAGTAACATACTCTAAAATCTGGGCTCATGTACACTTTTTATAGTGTTTAGAGAAGAAAATTCTCATGTCTCTTTCCTCCCAAAAGCGAAAAGGAAAAAAAGACCAAGAAGGCTAATGAAATTACCCAAAGTGGAGCTTTCATTTGCGCCCAAGCAACCCAAGGGCTAGCAAGCCTCCTTCATCCCTCATACGAAGCCCAGCCCTGGCAAACAGTCCTCCTCTTCTACGCCAACATCCTCATGGTAGTCTTCTTCAACACGGTCATCATCCGGGCTCTACCCAAGATTGAAAGCTTTATTCTCATAGTTCATATCTTGGGATTTTTTGCTATTCTCATTCCGTTGCTTTACAGTGCGTGTTTCTCCGAGACTTTTCTTTTCTCTTTGGGGTTGTCACGGAAGGATCAAGACCATACTTCTTCCTCCTGCACTACCCTGTTTCCCTCATAAGGACTGCTTTTAAGAATGGCAATGCTGAGATCTTCCACAGTGGGACCACATGGGAATGCGTCCAAAGTCTTTACAGTTTTCCACAACCTCGGTGGTTTTCAAACACAAGGACTTTCCCTGATGGTCGGCTGCTACAATTACACCTGGACCCTCTTAGGTTGCGACGGCGCCATTCACGTAAGAAGCCCTTTCCATTTCCACGACATAGATAGATGGAGGTGTAAGTAAATTTCGCTAATCTTTCCAACCCCGACCAGATGGCCGAAGAGATCAAGAATGCCGCCGTCATCGTTCCACGTGCTATGATTTTCAGTGGCGTCCTCAATGGCGCCATGGGGCTGGGTATGTTGATCGCCATGCTCTTCTGCCTGGGTGACCCAACTGTCATCATGGCTTTTCGACCCCCCTACATGGCTGTGTTTTTGCAAGCCGTGGAGGATGGTCCTGGTGCGGCGTCCATGTCGGGACTAATTGTTGTCATGATCAAGTTTGCCACTGTCGCTTACCTCGCGACAGCTTCTCGAATGACGTGGTCTTTTGCGAGAGATCGTGGGCTTCCGGGGTGGCGGTATTTGAATCGCGTAATTCCCACTTCGCCTCCTATTTCTCTTTTATCAAATCTTTCAAGGCTGTACTGATTATTCTGTGTGGGGATGTTAGGTGTGTGAAAGTACCTCGACCCCCCTCTTTTCCATCGGCTGCACCTGCATCTGCTCCTGTCTCCTCGCACTCATAATCCTCGGCTCGGAATTCGCATTCAACATCGTCGTCGCCGCAGCAGTATGCTGTATCTACACCTCCTATCTCATCGGCAACACCCTCCTCCTCTACCGTCGAGTTACTGGTGCTATCCACCCCTACAACCGAGACAGCTACGATGGACTCACCAACGTACCTGCGACGGATAGCCTAACGTGGGGACCCTTCCGAGTCCCGGAGCCCTTTGGGACCATTGTTAATGTTCTTGGTGTTGGCTTTACGATTGTGATTTTGTTCTTTAGTTTTTGGCCTGCGATGAGACATCCCGCGATTGAGTTTGTGAATTTTAGTAGTGTGATGATGGCGGTGGCTGTGGGGTTTGCTTGTTGCTATTACTTTTTTTGGGGAGGCAAGAGGGAGTATCATGGGCCTGTTGTTGAAGTTGGTTGAGAAGTGGTGGTGGGAATTTGGTAGGGGATGCTGGAGATTAAAATGAGAAATTAATTGTACTTATACATCAATTGCGTGATTGTACATTCCTTTCTTTTCTATTGTTTCCTTGGTGTCTTGACATGAGAGATGAGTTATTCAACTTTGAATCCCTTGGCTTTCGGTTTTGTATTGGGTAAGTGGAGAACCCTGAGGTTTGCTGAGTTGCTAGAGGTGAACCCACCAAAGAAGAATTTGGAGTTTCTCACCTCTTTATACACAACCCCGTAGATCACCCCGAGCTCTTCGGGAATCGTGTGCCATAATTAAGTATTGGAATAAGTAAAAGCAGTCCCCACCCAAGTTCTTCAACTATCCTCAGTATTATTCATGCTTCCAACCCAGACTTTAAGATTGTAAAGGACAATCCCCAAGTTGGAAATAAAACAAGAAAGAACAAAACAGGACTTTATTGATACCAAGACAAAGTGTAGATTCAAGCTTCACAGAGTAGGAATAAATTGAGAGTCTGGTGGAGACATGGAGATAGTTCTTTTATGGACTTCCGGACATCTGAAGCATGTAGGAGTTACTTGAGATGGAAAAAGAAAAAAACCCTTTGGAGTCGCAAACGAAAAGGGATATGAAATCCTCATAAGATAGCAATTCAATGCGCTGTGAAAAGGGAACGATAAACGCGACAGATAGATATGATGGGATGGCTCGCGGTGGACATTAAAAGT
Organism: Calycina herbarum; assembly: GCA_001414485.1. NCBI lineage: Eukaryota > Fungi > Ascomycota > Leotiomycetes > Helotiales > Pezizellaceae > Calycina > Calycina herbarum. Next base: position 13,970 of record LLEY01000296.1, on the reverse strand, counting down.
GGCCGTAAATTGCAACTTCAATTACCCAATACTTTGGTTTGAACTTTATTGTTCCAAACACCCAGGTCAATATGGTACATTGTCCCAAGCATTTAGAATAATCGCTTTGAATTGCCCTCACAAGCTAGAACGGCGAGAGCTAGGTGGGAGGATGGCAGAAATCTCGCTACCAGGCCAATTGGAAAGGGAGAGTATCCGCGGGATCCCACTTTACGAGAGCAGGTTGTACCAACATTTCCGAAGGAAAGGCAGTTGAAACTTCATCCAAAGTACTCACCGCAATTTCGCAGCATCTTCCCTGGTAGGCAAAGAGGACCAATCCCGACAATGCGGAAGCGAAAGGATGCGGCATTGCATCTAGGTCGAGGGTCGAGAGGTCGAGAGGTTGAGTCTTGAGCTGATGAATGCACAGTTGCGTGGCACCACTGCGACGAGACCCTTCCACACCCAAATGCAATGCCTCCCAGCCTCCCTAATTATTGAGCCGCCCATGTTCAAGATGCTCATATCCCACCCACCCAGAGATTTCCGAAAACACTTCTGTCATACACTGGAAATTCCCAACCCGGGATCGTGGAAATGCTCATCAAAAATTCTGGATCAGGATGTTGGTACCAGTTTTAGTTTGAAGCGGTTGAGGTTGGAAAGAGCAAACGGGGAAAAGAGCAGGGCGGGGTAGGCTGGCCCCCAACGCAGAACACCAGCCCAGCCAGAACACTGGGAAAAACTGGGAAAAAGTGGAAAAACCTTCCGTTCGCAATTCAAGGGAATTTCCTTTTCTTTACCTCCCAATTCAGATCCATTTTCTTACTTTACCGTTGCCAGAGGTCGAGGTCGAGGTTGAGGTCGAGAGGAACACAAGAGTGAAGAGTGAAGAGTGAAGAGTGAAGAGTGAAGAGTGAGGTGAAGTGAGAGGCGGACGGGGAACTGCCTGGCCTGCGCAACGCTCGGTGGACTCGGACTCGGGTCGGGACTCGACTTCAACCCCAATTCCGCATAGCAGTTCCCAACCCTCAATTCTGCGACAAACACCAACACCACCACCACCACCACCAGATGCTCAATTGAAGCCGCAACACCTCGTGGGAGCATGCGCAAATGCGCGCCCTGCTTCGCAACAACCGGAACTTCCCACCGACGGATATCAATCGCATGCGCCGCATCGCATGGTGGGGGAATACTGCACTGCACTGCACTGCACTGCGCGTTCGTGGTCTCTGACGATTGTCTCGCTGTCTCGCATCCCACTCACCACTCCAAAGACCACCCACCGCGCCGTGCCGTGGGAGCAGAGCAGAGACTGCCTGCCCAACTGCGAATCGCGTCAATTGGATTCGCGCAAACCTACAGAATCTTTCATTACGGAGTGAGACTCTTTTCCTTGGTCCAACCAATTTCGACGTGGTCCAGTCGCGCGCGCGTTCACGGTGAACCTCTCTCAGACTTCCTCGGCTGGCCACTTGATTTTCCCAACTTTTTTAACTTTTCCCAGCCTCTCCAAATTTACCAACGACTCCACCCGCCACAACCACCACCCTCCTCGCACAACCATCCCGACTCGTACACTCTTTCCTGTCTTCCCCAATTCTCTCGAGTCCAACCTCCTTCTACCGAAAAAGTTCCACCCAGAATTTGACATTCCCACTTCGCAATTGAGACTCGCAAAACCACACTCCACCATAGCCTCTCGCAGCCTCATCCTCAGCCATCCTCAGCCTGGCCATCACCCAAGTCCACTTCTCTCCATCTTGGCCCTAGGTGGGAAGAAGGTGAAGCGCATTCGCCTTGACGACCTCACCTCCTTCATATTTGCTCCCAGCCACGTTGACGGATCCAATCCCTTCACCTCCTAACGACCCTTACGACCTCCACGAACCATTCACGCCCACCCACCCGCAACGCCAGCAGCAGCGTTCTTTGCGAAGAACACACATTGAAGCCACTTCCGTTGGCATCTCCCCCCCTCCACGAGTTCGATTTGAACAACAGCGACCAAGAAGCGAGCATCGGGAGCTCACTCATGACTTCGAAGACGATCTTGCAACTTCAACCCCAGTAGCTTCAAGCTCCTTACATCAATCGCCCCAAGCAGAGAGACGCCCCCATCGCGCTCTTCGAATCTCCAAACCTACCGCCAACGCGATCCTATATACTCTCGAAGAGGCCTTGCGACATCCCAACGCTTTCACACCAGATTTGATCGAGGAGAACGCGTCCATGTCGGATCTTCTAGGTGGTCCTTCAGGACCTGGCCGGAACAATGGCGCATCCAGACAAGCGGCATCTGCCGCAACAGGATCGCCTGTGATCAGAGGGCCCAGAGATATCATGCGTGAACGTACGGCTCGAGAGGAAAGGAAAAAAGAGGAACAAGCCAGGGAGAGATTGGAGCGACAACGAGCAGAGGAGGAACTACGAGATCTCGAGGTAGAAGCAAATAACCGCAGGAGCGCGGAGAGGAGAGCAGCCGTTGCTGCTGGCGTTGCGGCACAACAAAGTGGTCAGCGTGGCTCAGGTGGAACCACGGGCCAGAGGATATCAGATAATTCTCAAAGATCAGAGAGAAGGTCCGGAGAAAGGCCATTAGAGGGCGTCGGTAGAGGTGGGCGTGCGGTGGGTGGAGGGGAAGCAGCTACCGCCAGACCACGGCCAACAGCATCGCAACAACAACCTAAACCTGTTCCACTAGAATCGTCACGTCCTAGGCCTTCTCAACCCCAAGCGGGCCCTTCCACTCCTGCTCCAAATCTAGTCGAGGGAGGCTCGACAGCCCAGACAAAATCCCAATTTCCACATGCTTTCGAGCGGTGGGAGACACTGTCTGCTCATTGGGAAGGCCTTACATCCTTCTGGCTCAGACGGCTGGAAGAAAATGGTAATGAAATCAACCGGGATCCTCTATCCCAACAGCTTTCCCGACAAGTAACCGATCTCTCCGCTGCAGGCGCCAATTTATTCCACGCTGTCGTGGAACTGCAGCGTTTGCGAGCTTCGTCGGAACGCAAATTCCAGCGTTGGTTCTTTGAAACCAGACAGGAGCAAGAGCGTTCTCAGGAGGTTCAAGCAGGGCTACAACGCCAGATTGAACAAATTCGACAGCAGAGCGCGCAAGCTATTGCAGATGCTGCTGCTGTTGCCCATGAGAGAGAGAGGCCAAATGCTGACAAACAGCTCGCGGAAATGAAGAGAGAGCTTCAAATCTCCAAGGAAGAGGCTAGACGTGCCTGGGATGAACTTGGTCGGAGAGAATCTGAGGAGCGTGAGAGAACAGCTTCGTTAAAAGAAGGACATCCCACCATCGTAGGCGGAGTGCAAGTCGTTCCCATGCTGCCAGGCGTTCAGAGTCGTCATGGAAGCAATCGTGATGCGCCATCAAGTAGAGAAGGTGCAGGTCTGACAGCACAGGAACCCGCGGATAGTGATGCTGCATATCAACAATACTCTCGAGCGCAACGAGCAGATCCAGCAGATCCTTTTGTCGAACAGAGTACGTCTAGTCCCGCTTTTTCACAAGGCTACTCGCAAGCGCCAGCTGTTCAACCGACTTCCGCATCATCGGCTTTTTATCAGCAACCCCAGGGAACTTCTCTTCGCCCTGCAGAACCTGGGACCCCGCATACGGGGGCACCGTCTGAAGGAGCTTTTAGCGAAGAGGAATATGCCATAGATCCAGAAGGTCAATTTATCCTTGATGCCCGAGGCAATAAAGTCCCCTTTATGGCCCCAGTTTCTGACGATGATACAGATGAGTATGATGTTGAGGAAGAGCGTGAACGCGAACAGGCGAATCGACAACGATATGGAGGGTCCAGTGCCGAGTATCGACAGGGTTCCACGGCCACCACTTCGGGAGCAGGACGAGGTACACCTTCCTCACAGCCCTCATCGACTGAACCTGGTGCAGCCGACTACACCGGCACGGGATACGGATCCGGACTTGAATGGGGAGCTGTTCCACGCCATCATCATCCCACTCGATTGAGTGATGTGTTGGAGGAGGATGAGCGGAGTCGAACTAGTGCCAGTCAAGTCAGTCGACGGGAGTAATGTCGTGACCTGACTTTTCTTCTCGGTTTTTGATATACGAAAGGGTAAATTGAGTGGTTTCGGAGTGAGGCGTGAGGCGTGATGCGTGTTTTGGGGATGTGATGATATTCATAGCATGGATCTGGCGTATTTTAAGGTGCAGGTGTTTGTGTATAATTTTGCAGCGATGGAGCAAGATAAAAGGCAAGCAAGCAAGCATTTTTGGAGCATTTCAGCCAAAGAAAGTCGTTGTTTTTTGTACGATTTTAATCGTTTCTCTTCTTTCTTTGGGGGGGAAGGGGGGAAGAGGAGATGGACGTGGCATAGAGAAAATAATTCCAGTCATATTTGTAAAGTGCTTTTATTTCTGGGTGGTTGGAGGGGAGAATGTGAGGCTGAAAGAAGAATGTGACGCTGTTTTTAAAATATTTGACATCTACTAAAGGCGGCACCCCCTAAAGCTTAGCTCACGATAGAGCTTGAGGATCGAATGATAAACTTAAATATTGCATTCTCTCCACGCCATCACCAACCATACCTACAAAATGTCCAAACCAATGGTACCAAGTCGGCGACTCCTCTCCACCTTTTCCCAATATCTGCGATTCCGAAAACCCACCTCGCAATGCCGTCAATTGAGCACCGCCAAAAGCCTCCACACACCCTCCTCCCCACGAACACGATCAACATCATCATGTCCCTCGCCAACCAAGTCTTCCTCCCAGCCCAGCTCGAGACGAGGCTATAAAACCGTGCAAGAACAGCGCTCACGCTACAAATCCGGACCCTTCTCCTGGGGCGCGGGCCTGCTGTTCCTGAGTTCGGGGGCGGCGCTGATTTTCTACTTCCGGTATGAGAAGGAGAGGATGGAGCGGAAGAGGGTTGTGGAGGCGACGAAGGGGGTTGGTCGGCCGAAGGTTGGGGGGGAGTTTGAGTTGGTTGATCAGAAGGGGGGGAGGTTTGGGAGTGGGGATATGAAGGGGAGGTATGCTTTGGTGAGTTTGGTGTGATTTTTTTTCTTCTTTTTTTTCGGGGATGTTCTTTTTTGGGGATGCTCTTTTTTTGGGGGATGATTTGGGAGATGCTGGAGAGGAGGAAGGATGGAGAGCTAATGAAGGATATAGGTCTACTTCGGCTTCTCCCACTGCCCCGACATCTGTCCCGAAGAACTCGACAAGATGTCCCAAATGATCGATCTCGTCGCCTCCTCCGCCCCGCCATCCTCACCACCTCTCCTCCCCATCTTCATCACCTGCGACCCCGCCCGCGACACCCCCGCCGTCCTGGACGCGTACCTTTCCGAATTCCACCCCGCCCTCGTAGGACTGACAGGGACGTGGGAGCAAATCAAGGACGTGTGTAAGAAGTATCGCGTGTACTTTAGTACGCCGGTGGATGTGCAGCAGGGCCAGGATTACCTGGTGGATCATAGTATTTACTTTTACCTTATGGATCCCGAGGGGGATTTCGTGGAGGCTATTGGGCGGCAGCATAGTCCGGAGCAGGCGGCGAGGATTATTTTGGGGCATGTGGGGGATTGGAAGGTTTAGGGGTTGTTGATGTAGGGGATATGGGATGAGGGGAAGTGGAAGTTAGACTTACTTAGGCCTTGTGTTGATGAGTGGTTGGAGGTTGTGGTGGCATTTTTTTTTCAATGCACGGGTTTCTTGGGTCGAGTTGGGGGGTTGTGTGGGACGGGAATATATGTTATTGTAAAATATAAGACGGTGAGACGAACGGGAGACGGGAAACTCACAACTCTGGTTTGGGGTGGTTTTTTTTTCTGGCAGGCTTGTACATTATGTATATTTTGAATGAAAACCTCGGAGGAACGAACGGTCGTTAGATTTCAAATAAACTTGGGTTCCAGCTTCAACGTACGCGTCGTTTTCTCTCTATTTTCGACCTTTGCAAGTATCAAAAACCCTTGGAGATGGATTTTTGAGAAATGTCTTAGTCTTTAAAAGCTGATATATCCCCTCAGGAGTCAGATACAATCAGGAACAACTCAGACCATGCAAGTAGATATATCACATGTATTTTCTACTTCAATCCAGCAATTCTTTATGGAAATGAGATTAAACCTAATAGGCATCATATTTCTAAAGTTATCAACCTTCTGGATATATATATATATTATTTTTTCTCCCTATAAAGTTTAACCTCATATCTCGCTCGATGCGGCTTTGTGTAATCCAGTACGCTCAGGCCGTTTACAAGTTGTTCCTGATCCCATCTGGGGGGATAGGAACCCAAAAAAAAAGTCCTTGCCTGTTATGGGAATTCCTTGGTCTTTCTCGCCCTCTTGGGGTGTGTTCATGATGCTGGCCTTGACGGTGAGTTTGAAGTTGAAGTTGGATTCCTGCGAAGTATTGTGTCAGACTCAGGGCCTGTTTGGCTCGTGCATATTTAGGATATGCACCACCAAAAACAATCAGGTAATAATATTTATATATATGCACCAAATCTAGAAATGCACCAGTGTTTGGCATGCACATTTAAAAGTGATGCAAATCCTTCGTTTAACCTCGTATATCTTGGTGCATATATAAATAGGATATGTACCACCAAAAAAAGATTTAGACCTTAAAGAGGTGTAAATCTTTAAATCTTTATGTATATATTTTTCCTTACTGCTATTGAGACGCCCATTTCAGCACTCAGTGCCACTCACTGAGAATGTGCACCAGGATGTGCACCACGAGCTAAACGATCACTCAATATATTAAGAAACAATTGATGATATGCACCAACTTATACGAGGTCAATATTCAGGACCTCTCGTCAGATATCCATGCGTATATTTAAATAATTTATGCGAGCCAAACAGGCCCTCGGGTTGTTGTGGGTTTGATGGAAGGAAAGTTGCCCTTGGGAATCATAGTGATGACATGGTCATGGAAGAACGTTTTTTTGGCTTTGGATTTAAAAGTCGTGTAGGAGTAGACCTCATTTTGCGTGGAGCCAGATTAATATATTGTTGCTATTTGTTGGTGGGCAGGATAAGAGATTAATACGTCATATGAGGAGAAAGATAAGGGGATATAATGGGTTTAGCATATGAATAAGCTTTTTTGATGTTGAAATAGGATTTTTGGTTGGAGCTTCGGATGGGGTTTACTCGCTATATGAAAAAAGAAGCATAGCCAACGTCTCGGCGTAAAACTTACACTCGGGAGTAGAGTATTATTTATTTGTAGAATTATAAACGAGCACATGTACTATGAGGTTGATGTAACCCACTTTCCAGACATAAAAACCACACTCTCAACTACACGTTTACACCTGGATGTTTTGGCGTGTGGAAAGGAGAAAGGTTACTTGGCAACTTACTCTAAACACTTCACAATCTTCGGCTGAGATGCAATACCAATCTTGTATTTTCTCTGAGCGAAGTAGAATCGAGTTGAAAGGAGTATTCTCTTTCTTCCCGAATGAAAAAACTGGGAGACCTATAATTTACAAACTTGCCCACCACAGACTGTCATCGTGTGAACATATCTCAACTTTCCCCCCTCAAGACGAAACTCATGGGAATCTGCCGCCATCATCATATGCTCCCACACACAAAAGATACTCACAGAACCCATCGCCACATCAACCACATACCTCCGATGCGTATTCGGCGCCTGACTATGATTCGACGGAATCCCCGGCCTGCAAGAATCATCAGGCTGTCCCTTCCCCGTGTACGCCGAGCCCTCCAACCTTGTACACGGCGTTCCCCACGGCACGGCTTGATCGGCCGTAGCGTTGTTCCACATATCCATGTACGCATCGCCCGCTGCCTGGATAACGGCGCGACTATCTCGCTTGTCTTCTGGGATGGGATCCCATTTCTCTTGTTGCACGTATTGCAGCGTTTTTTTGGCGTCGAAGAGCCAGGAGTTGGTCGTTGAGGCTATGCTGTCGATTGTGGTGATTTTTCCGGAGGGGTTGTGGTGGAGTTGGGTTCCAATTACATAGGGATTTGCGGGGTCGGAGATAATGAGTTCGGTGTATGTTGCGCATGCTATGAGGTCGGTGTTTGTGCGACGGTGGTCGATTTTTAGGGCTTTGCTTAGGACTCCCTTTTTGACGTCGATTGGTTGGTTGTTTTCTTGGTAGGTCCAGTTTGCTGCTAGGATGTTTTGGAGGGGGTCGAGGTTTCCGGCTGTTTGGGCGGCGATGTAGGCGTCTGCTGCGTTCGTGAGGGTTGTTGGGTTGCATTCGAGGGTGTTTGTGGAGGTTGGGTGGGTCTGCGCTATGGCCGTTATGGTGTTGAGCATTGCCCATGTTCTGACGATTGAGAAAGACATGATGCAGAGGTTCAACTTTTCTTGTTTGAACTTTGCGAACCGCGAGGAAAAAGAAATTTTTGTGAGAATCTGTTGTGGAAATATTGGGGGTTCCCGGGTTTGATATCATAACCTTTCAAACATAATGTGGGAATTGTGCATATTATCAGGCTTTGACTGCCGTCGTATTGATAAAAAGGATGGATATATTGAATTAAACCGGGAATCAAAAATAAAAGGACCCCGCACTTGGCGATATGAAAAATGCTACTTCGACTTTCCTTGACGAAGTTCATATGATGGATAAATGAAGTACCGACATGGAATCCTGTGCTCCATGATGGAATATATCCCCCCCCAAAAATGGAAGGTTACACGTGACAAGCGAGAGAAATGAATGCACTGCTTCATCAGTGTTCAAGAATCCAAACAGTATCCACGAACTGGTTCCAATACGAACACACTCATGACGACAGAAGAAAACGAGAAAAATGATATGTGATTTTACAAGAACTAGCAATGAAATGGAGTGCAGAGTATGAACAAACGTGAACACGAGTGACATTCTGTCCGTCGGAAGAAGCAACAAATATTGGATGGCTGACACAGGTTGTCTAAGACAGACGGAACCCCTTTCTGCTTCGTACTTGCAAGCTGAACAAAGCGCGCTGGTATCACATCTGAGGTGTTCTCACAAAACAGTGATTCGGTACGGAGAAAGCAAGATGATGTGTTCGATCAGACTGGATATCCGTCAGACACTGAAATCTGTCCGGCGGACTTCTGAGAGGAATGGATGATGTGGAGGCTGGTGACCTTTTGAGCCGTCTTGAAGAAAAATGAAGCAATTTTCCCGACTTCGGCTCGCTCTGCCCCTCGACTTCGGCTCTGCCGCTCGTAAAACCTTCGGGTGAGGGAAAGAAAAGAAAGCAGAGGCTAGAACGCGTGCCAAGATACGCATCCCGTCCAGCCAGGTGGGAAGGAAAAGCAGGAGAACTCCCATCCGGAAAGCTGGAGACGACGGAATATTTTCAGGAGTAGTTACTTGGAGGCTGGCACCTTGCTCGCAGGGAAGTGCTTTATGCTTAGAAAATAATGATGACCTTGGAACCAAGGCACAAAACCTCTTCTTCCCCTTTATTTTCAATTCAGCAGCAAACTGATTCTTGGACCAGAAAAGATCAAAAATGTCTCAAAACAAGAGCAAGGGTTGGTTGGCTTCAAACCATACCTATTTAATTCTTCAATGTGGCTGCAAGGGAAGTCATCTACAGCCCACACCAAAGGGCAAACCGGTTAACCCCTTGGGCCGGCGTCCAACATGCCACTTCCACCACATCCACATCCACACATTCCCAAAACCGCCCTTGAGACTGGCGCAATTTGAAGCTGAGAGATGCTTTGGTCAGGCTTACTCGCTGGCAAATCATCGCGTCTCTTTTCCTCTCCGGAAGCTTCCCCGCCGTCACTTTCTTCTCCTTCCCCGCAGATGTCGATCTTCTTGATAGATCTGTGTACTCCAAACTCCCTACCCCAAACATCTTCCCCGTACCGTGTTTATTTTACTTGTGTTGCCAAATCGTGGCGCCGTATCTGCAAGGTCACTTACTTGTATTGGTTCTGAATGATCTGACTTGAGTTGATCCCTTTCTCTCATTGGCATTGAAACTCGGCAAGGAAGCTCCCAAAACTCCCTGTTTTTGTTTTTGTTTTTGTATTTGTTTGGTTCTATGCTTTAGGTGCGCAAGGGAGTCTTTGCCTCGAGCCTGCGCTCACGAGTGGTCGCTTGGAGTTCCCGGCTTTCTCTCAAATTCTCTCTCCTCTTGTCTCAATCTGTTCCTTCTGTTGGCTTTATGGCTTGTAGGCCGGAGCCATGGCTTTTGTTATGCATGCATCTGACCAAAAGTTTATGGTGAAAGATATATCTATTCTGTATAAGAAACCCTGTGTGTCCAGCACAGCTTTCAATGTTCGACTTTATGAATGGTTTTATGTCCCAACACATGCTACGATCAGCGTGGTTCGGCATAACTCAAAGAACCCTCCTTGGCACATTTGACTGCCTTCATTCCATCGTTCGGCCACCAGCCCATTGAATTCCTGGACGGTTATCGATGATAAACAGATAGGATAACACGAACACGCCCTGTGCCAATACCAAAGTCCATTTTCAAACATTAACACACTTTCATCATGTATTCCAACCAAATTTTGAATTCCAACACTCCTCCGACAGACCAAAGGCATGTCGAAAGAGTTTTGGCATGCGGGTCAACATCGAGAGAACTCCAACTTCGCCTATCCATCAACTCGGACAGTTCGGTGCCTGAAATGACTGACGGCAACGATTTGGATACCTCCATTGAAGAAGATCCCATTCACGATGCCGCTGCAGAAGAACTTTGGGACAAATGGTTTTATCCAGCAAAAGCATTACCTCCTTCGCGCCTATTCTATCAAACACAACAAGCTACACGATCATCAACCCAAACCCACGACGGCTCACTCTCTCCAAACCAACCGAACTATGGATCAGCAAATCTATCCGACCTCAGTCTCTCAGCAGGACCAAAACCAGAACAAGGTCATTCAAACGCCATATACAACTCCCGACGCGGCCGAAGTCAAAGTAACCTAGTCCTGCCCAGTCGTCAACACTCATACAGTGCCTTCCCACCCGAAGCTCCTCCCGTCCCCCCAAAGCCCAAAAACTACCAACCAAGTACACCCCCTGATTCTCCCCACAAATCATGGCCAAACCGTAGTTTCTCCCGCCAACCTTCACGACCACCCCTTTCCCGCCTACGAGCAAACACCACCCCAGCTCAATACGCTCCTACCCTCCGACCCTCAAACCTAAGTCATTGCACAACACTCTCCCCAGACTTACCTTCGACTCCAAATACTACATCCACCGCATCCACCACATCCACCAGTTCACCATTGTACATGCGTTCGGTGCCTAATTCTCCTTTTAGCCCCCCGCCGCAGCTTATGGGGCTTATGGAGAAATCTGTTTTTGAAGATGATGATGATGATGATGAGGATTCAGCGCGTTTGGGTATCATCAGGTCTTTGGAGAGTAAACTTCATATCCGGAGTCGGAATGGAGGCAAAGACCAAGAGAAGGAAGGGGAGGAGGAGAGGGAAGGTGGGAGTTTGAGGATTAAGAAGACGGTTGATAGACTGAGGGGTGTTTTTGGGATGCGGAAGAGTATCGGGTGATTTTTGAACTCGGGATGAAAAGTTTTTTCTTCGTATTTCTTTCTTTGTATTTTTTTATGGATTTTTGTGTTTTTCCCCCTTTGTCACGCTTGATGGGAGAGTTTTGTTTACGAGTCACTACGACATGCGGGATGGGAGTTGGGGATGTGGTTCATTATCCGTCTTCTTCTTCCATCACTACAACCCAAGCTCTGGGATTTTCATTTGTTAGGGAACGATTGGAGAATTCATAATCAAAATACGCAATGCGCATCAAAAGGGGAAAGAGAGGAGGCGTTCCTACGGACTGCGCAAGCAAGGAAGCATCTTTCAAAAACGGTGGGGTTGGCCATTTTGTCTTTAGGAAAAGTCTTGCAATTTTTTTTTTTGAAAAGGGCGGAAAAGGCGTTTTGAGACGGAGTGGATGGATGGATGTATGAGGATCTACGAAAATGTTTGAATGATGGGACTGGACCGGGACCAGGTTATGAAGTAGGGACGATTTTTGATGTGATGTGATGTGCGTTTTGGGCAATATAATTACCAAGTAGGTCATATATGAAAAAATACATTCATTTTTAGGATGGATTGGGAAGTGGTTTGTGATGCTTTGGTGTTGGTGTAAGTGTGGTCTTCAAAAGTATCTCTTTGGAAGCTCATGACAGACACTTGTCCTGGGAAGAAGAGACTTCGATGAACCAATTAAGGAAGTACCTCGAACATGGAGACAAATTTGCCACTTTTGATTGGTGGGATTTGCTTTTTCTTCCAAAACAAGAAGGTCGGGCGAAGAGGCTTCTGGAGTTGGTACACGTGATCAAATATTCTCTCATCTTCAGAACAGAACCTCCAAACTCAAAATATATTTTCTCACCTGACCAGATCTTTAATCAGGCAAAACACAAGTGTGTAAACACTCCCAATTCTAGTTTTCAAAGGAGAGAAGTAAAAGAATTGATCCACTTTCGCCACTTCACGAATCTTACACTATCACCATCTCTTCCTGCTCCCCGGGCATCCTCCACACAAAATATAACCAGTTATATAATCCTTTCGAGCTATAGAAGTAGATGGCGCTTAAGTGCTGATTTGCGCTCGAGGTATAAAAACACCAGGCAGGAAACGACATTTCAGAACCTTCATTACCTGTTACAAGGCCCATAGGTTACATTGCAACTCAACATTATAATTAGAACACCCACGCTAACAAAACGGAAGATTGTAAGAGGATTTTCCCGACGAGAGTTGTGAAGCTCATCACGCATAGCGGTAAGTGTGATGAGGTGTGTAACAGTTGAGAACCAAGCTTGATTTACAACAGACTGCTAATGATATGTCTGCAATCCCCAACGAAGTTGAAGAAACCCGGCAACGAGAAGAGACATGCCACTGGCGAGTTGCTGATCGCCGAAGCTAATGATAGCGCTACGCAGAGACAATGACCAACGCACTAACGAAGGATTCGGCCCTGAAACAGACAACATGTGGTCGGTATTTAACTTTGTTATACAGCAGATAAAAGCCAAGTAGGCCGTGATAAAGAAGCTAAGGAACACCTGTAGATTGGTCGTCAGCAGGTGGTTCATTTCGTCATTTTTTACTCTGGAGAAAAAGGTCACTGACTCCCATACTGGAAATACCAGGATTTGGTTGCACGTCCGGATATTCTACGCAACTTGTCTCGTTCATTCTATGTTCCGACATAATTAAAATGAAATGGAGCGATCAGAAAACCGTCCAGATGAATGAGAGGTTCCTAGCCTTTTTATAATATCCCCAGAACCAAATATGGCTGCGGTAGCTGCGAAGCTTTAGGTTACACGATGGCGTTTCTAAGAATCAACACATATTTGGTTTTCACGCCCGAATATGCAGCTCAATTCTGCACAGTGTGGGAAACGATTAGATTAGATTAGATTAATGGCTATTAATCTAATCTAATCAAGGGTTTTTAAGTGCTAATCAAAATCTAATCTAATCTAAGCATATTAATCAGATTAATAATTGATTAATATATACAAGTGACCGGGCCGAGGGTATCGGTGACCGGCCCGCAGGCTCGGAGTGGTGTCGGAGTAGCGTTCCGGGACGCCGGGCGCTTAAACGAGAGCTCCTAAGTACTTTATTTACTACGTAACTTCTTTAATTATAGTCTTAATAAGTTAGTTATTAATTATATAATAATAAATATATAATCTTATTATATATAATTAGTAATATTACTAGTTATTAGCTTTATAAGCCTTATAAATGCTTATATATATATATATATAACGTGGTTTATCACCGAGTCGGCAATATCACCGAGTCGGCAACTTTTTTTACATACAAAAAACGTCTGTGCATAACCGTGCACTTTCTTTATTTATTAATATAAAATATTAAAATTAAAAACCTGGTTTTATTATTATATAAATAAATAGGATTTTAATTTTCAAAAGCTTACTAAGCTTATTAGCTAAT
>LLEY01000295.1:0-46454 GCA_001414485.1 Calycina herbarum | reverse complement strand
CCCCCCCCCCCCCCCCCCCCCTCTCAATCGGTACACAAGTGCTCACTCGCATATCCTACACTATCCCATGTCCGGGTTGCGAGTAGCACTTGTAAGACCTCAACTCAAAGGCAGCAAAATGCGTATCTTGCCTTCAATTGCTCCGGAAAGTGTGCGATTCTCCGATTCTCATTCATATCAATGTCCAATCAATTAAGGCCTAGTACTATATGAATCTTCATCCGTCTTCGGAAGCGGCTGGTCCTGAGGTCGTTCACCGGGCGTTTCTTCCAAGTCCGCAGGGATTGTCATGCAGCTCCTCTCCATATTGCGATTGAACCATCCCAGGTTGATATGCAACTTCCTTGAGATAATCATCGGACTCGGCATCGAGGCCAAATTGAATACCTGGAGCTACCTTGTGGAGAAGAACTCCCAATGGAGAAGGTGGGGTTTCTTCTTTTCGGGGTTCACAGTTGGGGAGCTGCAATTTTGGCCCCCCAAAATGGCTTCAGAGGAATGGCCCCCTAATCCTACTGCCCCCAAGAGGATCGATTACCTGTTAGCATATTCTGCCGGGCCTATATATGTTTCCATACTCTCTCCCCCTCAAAATTCTCTGCAGAAATCATTCAATACGTTCAATACGTTTTCTTGTCGTCGTTTTACTTCATTGTAACCTTTCCATTTCTAACCATCCGCTTCGCAAACCGCCAGCCTCGTCTAACCTTAACGCATCTTTCTTCCTCAAGACTGGCCACCCGGTCATAAATCAAGGAGTGCCGCAAAAGGAATACCATTGGGTCCTCACCAGCCCAAAGAGGGGTTCAATCAAGCACTACTAGTCACTTCGTCGCCTCCACACCTCCTCGCCGCTCCTGAAAAGTAACTTGCATATATCCAGCTTAGCAAGTACTTCTAAGGAGTAAGGCGAACAGGCGAACCTCCAAGGATACCAATATCGGGGTCGCGAATAATCAGTCTCCGAGTGGTCCCCAACAAGTTGGCTCGGTGAGGAAGTGGCATGAGGACACTTGCAGACACTTGCGCGCTGTTGCTCGACATCTCCTTCGTCGTTGTCCTCCGCATGGAAACCCGGCAGTCTCGTATTGGCTGTGGGAGAGACCTTGAGGAAATGGAGACCCAGGGAGGGGGCATATCCTGAGAGCCTGTCCAAGGAGTACAATGGCAGGATGGCAGGATGGCATGTGCGGAGGAGAGACTCGGGGCAGGAGCGTTGTGCATGGGCATATGAGGGGAGGTAGTTGGTAAAATGAGCTACTTCCCCAACTGCAAGTAAATCTTTCACAATGGCATCTTTGAAGGGCAACATAAGACCAGTCAAGAGCTACAGCAGAGAGCAGATTGTCAATCCTTCCATTCCATTAAGAGTATCGACCAATTTTTCGAAAGATTTTAGGGTCAAGCAAGTACTTCCATTTCCCCGCGCATTCATAGCACGTCCTAATTATTTGGCCTGATAGTCATTCCGCAACCAAGAACAGAGGCCAGCATAAAGCTTCCGTTGCAAGGTTCTTGAATTTCTTTGCATACTATCGCAAGTACTCCCTCGGCCCCGAGAGCCTTAAGCGTTGTCCTTTGGCCAACTGTCCAGGTAAGTTCGGACTTCGATTAATTGCTTGCAGATCTTATAGAAGTATGCTGACTATCACCCCTTGCTGCAGTGGCAGGAGAATTCCAAAGTGAAATGGAAATGATGAACCACCTCCACAACTGTCCCCAGCTCCAGAACGGATCCTACGAATGCTCTCATTGCAACAAAGAAGTAAAGATCAGAAGGTTTCATGGGAATACCTGCCAGGAGACGTGCAAGGAGCGAATAGTCTCCGCCATTACTCGTAGTCCTCTCACACGCTTACTATCTCCACGAACTTCAAAAAGGCACAACTCAGACAAAATTTCACCGATTGACCTAGGGAACCCAGAGGCTTCGTTTCCTCAAGCACTTTACCCCAGTCCAATGCAGCCCGAAATTGAATATAAATGGTTCTCAGGAGATGAACTAACAGCCGAGCTTGCTTCCGAACGCCTTAGTGAGAGCGGCCATATCTTTGAAACCCACAGAGTTGCTGGTCCCTCTGAGCTTGCCTCCAAACATTTGGTTGAGCTCGATTCTTACTGGCAGCCATCTGAACTGCATGGTACAATCCCTGAACCAAATCTTGGTCACTATCACCAGCAATCCGAACCACCCTACCTCACTCAGTTATCGTATTCACCCTCGGAGCCTTCAGCTTCTCCATCAATGGACACCAGGATTGATGGCCAGCTGTCAGACCTCCAAAAGACTACCTTCGGAATGACCTTCATTGGAGGCCAACCGCCCCGATATCCCTGTCCTACAGGCAATGTCCAATTTTTAAACAAGCTTCACAAAAGCCCAGTGGCACCGCCGCCGAGATCACCCTTTCATGGGAGGTCAGAAAGTTCTTCATCAACGGAAAGCTCTTCATCTTCGAGAACGATGGCCACAAGCTCAACCACATCTGGAGATTTGTCTTCCTCCCTTGCCACTACGCCATCCAGCGATATCCCTCATCATACAGGTATGATGAGTTCCTATCAATTAGGATTGAACGAACACACATCATCTGACAACCCTGATGACCTTTGGCAAGCCGAAATCCTTCAACCGAGGCCGTCCTTGGAATATCAATTCCCTTCCTACGAACAAGGGGGGTTCGTCGAGATGACACCAGTGACTGCTTTCGATCCCCTTGGGGCGTTCAAGACAGGGATTGCCAGTCAAATCAACTTCTCGTACGAGCACGACAAAGCCTATAGCCACTCCACTCAACCACCCAACCAATTATCGCCGCGTGTACAAAAGCCCATACCAATTTTCATGGAAGTGAAGGAGAGTTTCTCAAAACCCTTGAAGCCAGAAAATCCTTACACGTGTATCTGCGGCATCGAATTCCAGGGGAAGGAACCGAACAAGAATTCGAATCTTAAACGTCATCAAGAAACCTGTCCAACGGTTCTGAATAACCTCCCTGCCCCCAAAAAATTCAAGTGCAATTTTCCAGGTTGCGAAAAACGATATACCCGCTCTGATAACTTGCTCGTAAGTGTTTGGGGGAAGATTTCCCCCTAAGTTCTCTTTTCTCAATGGGAAAATGTGGGCTAATATTACATACTAGGTGCACAAAAGAACAAAGAACCATATGACTGAAGTTACTTTTGAGGACTTCAGTTTCTTGGACGATCCGGCAGACTCGAGTTTTGACAACTCGGATGTTATGGACCTCAACCATTCCGATAATGTTTTCTTCGACAACACAGCTGACATGAATTTTGACGAGAGAGACTAGAGCGACGAGTTGTTTGAAGCTTCCTGCGATCAGCAAAGAGACTGAAAACAACATCATTATTCCCTTTCGAAAGGGGTGTAGTGAACAGGGCTTGATGTGCTTGAAGCATAAAGTTGTTCCCGGGGTCGGATTCGTACATGGCATGTCAATGTGTGATCTACTGCGATGGAATTGCAGTTTGAACTTCAGGGGTACGCGTCTGAGACTCGTGGCTCAGCATTGAAGGACCGAGGTCTTTATTTTTGTCTATCGTTTATTATTCCTTATACTCTTATTGTTTGTTCATGATGATTCTATTTCAACGCGGGATTGTTGATTTCCTAATCTCTAATAGTGCTCCTTGGGATCTGGGGCTGGTTGTCTGGGTTTGAAATTATTTCTTTAGGATATACGCTATGGATATTGCTGTCATGTGTTCGCTATTGGTGTAACCACTACTTTAACGGTCGTACCACAAGTCTTTCTGGTAGAGCAATCAAGAACACCGTTTATGAAAAATCATTCTCATGTCTCTCAAAATTGACTGCTATAATCATGCCAAATATATTTTAAGAGTATATTCTACGTCTATTTCAATCGTAAAATGGGTTCTGTCTTAGCTGTCTACAATTGTACCTAACAACTAGTAACGATAAATTTAAGTCATGCCACTTGAGCTTTCTCCACTTCTCACAAATCTATACATGAGACAACTGCGCTGAAAGCAATGGTGTTGAGATTTGCTGACTTGCATTGCTGAAATGCCTTTGCGCTATGATGCCCAGATCACAAATTTAATATCCGAGCTCAATATCTGCATCTTTTTTTTATATAGAGATAATCATAGGTATAATAGCAACTAACTACATTGTTATCTAGTAGTTACTAGAACTCTTGAGAAGTCTCCCACGTATCACATTGCCTTTATATTTAGGCTACAGTCCATACTCTCCATTAAGCAGATATGTCGTCTTTCTTTCACGGGTCCCTCAAACCCTTAACGACTAACCCGGTCCTTATTCCAGGAGACGAACCATCCTTGTAAATGCCCCAGTTTGTACCTTAGCTAATCAGGTTCACCGCCATTCCTCTCCTTCAAATCATATAAATCCTCAAGTCATAGCTTCAGTTGCCAGGTGATACCAATTGACAAGCTTGTATTTTCCCTCTTCCCAGGATCTCAACGGGCTTCACTCACCACCTCAAATCTGATTGGCTTTCCTTAGCCCGACGTCCAAATACCCTTCTCATGCTGTTCCTGCAGGATGCGGTCCTCTAATGCACAAACTAGGCAGGGTTCACGCTGTGCTCCTTATTTGACGACCAAAGTGCCGGGCCCGTTGGTCATGAGGAAGCGTTCCGGTTCGCAAATTTGCCTTGCCCACTTGGCTTTCATCACGAGCTCGGTCACGGAGCTCAAAACACACCATTCGCACGAAGCATTCTTCCCAACTCAACTCCTTCAAGGACAACTACAAGAAACAATATGATGATTCCTTACCTTATGTACCCAGATTCAGGAGATGGAACTTTTGTGATGCCTCTCCTGAGTCCTGCGTCCTGAGGAGTCCTTACGACTCCCCATCCAAAAATCATGAATAGAAACACAGAACACCAGCAATCATGAACATCTCCTATTGGAATATATAACACACAGCCCCAAACTAGTTGAATCCTTCAGAGACCAAGACATCCGATCTATCACCTCTCAAGTATCGATCACCAAGTGACACAGCCTCCTGCAACGCAGCTCGCACTCCCATTCGATACCCAATTTTTCAAAATCCCATCCTAAATTCTTACCACCAATCACAACTTCAAAACAACATGTCAGGTAGCGGAAATAACTATGTGGGCCAGTCAAACCAGGGGTAAGTCCACCACTTTTCAACTTCCTCGACCCCAATTTCACAGAGTTCACCACCCAATCCAAAAAAAGATCACAAAACTAAAATTTCCCTCCAAACAGTGGCCAATCGTACTACCAAGACCAAGGTCAAGGGTAAGTCTCCAATCCCCTCCGTTGCTTCAAGTCCATTATCCTCGCTTCAAATCACAACCACAACCACAACCCACTCCCCTAAATTACAAAAGCAAAGCAAAAACTAATCGTCTCCCTCTCCAACAGTGGACAATCATACTACCAAGATCAGGGTCAAGGGCAAGTCCACTCCCACACTCTCTCGCTTGCATCTCCCTGTCGCCTCGACCCCAAAATTCACAACCACAACCTACTCTCCCCCCCATACAATGAAAAATAAAAGCTAACTCTCCCCTTCCTCCAGTTCCTACACCCAAGATCAATACAACAACAACCAATCCGGGCAATCCCAACACCAAAACGACCCTTATTTCCAGCCTCCTCTCACCGAAGACAATGTGGGGAAACACAGTCAAAGTCATGGAGAACACTCAAGTACACAGTATTACCTCCATCAAGACAAGGATCAGGATTTTGAGAGGGTTGCTCAGGGGTTGCCTAAGAGCTCTAAGGGTTCTAAGAGCAATGGCTCGAGTTCGAAGAGTAAGGGGAGTAAGAGGAGATAGGCTGTTGACTTTGATGGTCTGATGAGGGTGCTTTTTGGGGGATGGGGATGAAGGAGCTGATGAGGAAGTGCCAATTCTTTTGCTGGTGATGCATTGATGGTTAATTGATATGTGGTAATTGATTTTTGAGGTTTAGGTGTTGCATCTCTTTATTTTTGGAGGAAGTCGGAACTTTGAACTTCGTTGCTAATAAATGTCACGCATCTATTTTTCCACATTACTAGCTTGCAAGCCTATCACACTATGAGAAATTCCTAGCATTACTTAGCAAGTAACAGTATGTAACGATGCAGAGTCCGAGAAAGAACAGATAACCCCATTAAGCGTTAGGTTGAGGCCGAAGGAGCCATCTCCAGTTCCCGATGCCGGTAGTCAAGAGGGCAACTCGAGACACCCCCTGCTAGAAGCCTAGTCAACCCAAGACAAGCAAACCAAGTGGAGACCAAGTCTCCAGTCGTTCCTTCCATTTTAAACACTGTCGCCTCCGAGTATTCTAACCTAAATCACACTTAGAGTGAGTACTCGACAACACCTCGTGAGGAAAGAGCGACTTAAGCTCGCTCAACCAACGAGCGGTCCCACCTCACTTCGTAAACCACCACATGACCCTCAATGAAAGAGTCAACCAGGTAAACGCAAGCACTTTTACTGCAGGTAGTCAAGTTCATCATTAACCACCCTCGGGACCTGGGGGTCTTTCAAAATGTATCCTGGTCAGTGGTCGTTGCAGAAAATAATACTGGCTTCCTTTTCCCTAGCCTTTGCTGCATTGGGCCCTCCCCTGCGATTAACTTTCCACGAGAAACAAATATTGGGGGGGCGGGGGGTAAGGAGTGGGTTTTTGCTTTAGATCTACTCAATCGTTCCTTCCATTCTCCCTTCTCGGTTGGCAGTGGGTCATAGGCTCGTCTGGCCTCTTGTGTTGAGGCTGAACGTTTAGTTGGCATAAGGTCGCTCCTTCCTTCTCCGACCTTAGAGCTTAATCAACCTTTCAGGAGACATAGAGCATTTTCCTACACTCGTCCTTCGGGACCATATACAAGCGACTCATTTGAAAAAGCAACGCAAAATTCTCCAAAAGTCAAGGACAGAAGACACACCCCCCTCAAAAAATCAAACGGGAAAAGATTTTAAATTCTTCTCTACAACAACATACACCCCCCACCAAAAATTCAGCGAGATTCAAATAGTACAAAAAGAGCTGTTTGCCTCTCCAATTCTCAAAAGTACCAACCCACCCATCTGTCCATTCAAACCTCTGAGGTCATCCACTTGCTGCCTCCCCTCATCCATCCACGAAAAAATTTCAAAGTCGATAATAACCAACTGCAATCCCATCCCATCCAACCCATCGCTAAACTAATACAGAAAAAAGGACAGATGACATGAAAATGATCCTATGCCATCCATTTGTCCGCCCCCCAAACACCTTGATCCCTTTCTCCCAAGCCCTGAAAAAAATGATATGCTGTCACTCCCCCTCGAACAAATCAAAAAAGGTCGCACCCCCTGAAGAGCCATCAAAATCCCAACACCAAATGCAAAGTTCGACGCGAAGAAGAAAAGAAAGGAGAAAAGGACTAGATCAATCAAGCCTTGCCCTAGTTTTCTTGCTTCTGCATCAAAACAAGATAAGTCCCTTCTCCCTGCGTAGCTTCATGATAGTCAGCCTGGGTGACAGTGCTATCGTTGTATTTGTGCCATTCGCGCGCCTTAGACTTCTGATCCACGTGCCTCGCAACGGTCCAGAAATGCCCTCCCCCTATATCATCGCCCGAGTGCACTACAACAGCAATGGGCCTATATTTGCATTTGCCATTTTGCTGCGGGATATCGTTCCTCGTCTGACCTTCCATGGGCAGGAAGCAATCCCAGAGGTCGAAATCTTTGTCCGCGTCAAATAATAGAGGGGTTCGTTCTTTGGTGAACTTGCCGAGTTTGCTATTCTGTTCAAATCGGACAATCTGAATAAATAAATAGTTTGGAAAGGCGCTCAGCCAATCCGTCTTTGTCGATTCATCATGGCCGCATTTTGCACAGTTATAAGGCACATTTACCGTTGAACTTTCGCTGTAAGCAGTGGTTATCTGATCATGTAAGTCGCGTTTCTTATACATTCCGCCCGGGGGTATAGTAGCAAGAAGCTGATAAAGTAGGTCATGTTTTCGTACTCTGTTCCCACAATCGTTGCATACTATGACCGCAGTCGCTTGCCCCGCTAATTCATTGCATATTATCGAGTTGTCCGCACTTTTGTGTCGCAACCATGCTTGTTCAGCTGAGGCCCCATCCTGGAGTAATGCTTCTTCTTCTTCTTCTTCCGCCGTAGGGGATGCAGTTAGTACATCTCTGTTTGGGTTCAGTTCATCTCCCAGGATACCTATTAGAAACATGAAAAGCTCATGTGGATCATGCTGCGTTGCTGACCCCCCAAATGCTTTTAATCTTCCATGGGGGTCATCAAGACCTCCTAGATGAACTGCATTGACATAAGCCTGGAACCTGTTAATGTTGCTACTGACGCGATGCAAAGACGACTTACTGCAAATGTTTTGGGGGTGATCCAGTCGTATTGGCCGGACCACAAGGCACTGAGGACCATTGAAAGGTTTCTCACCATCAGCATGGGAGGGTCTGACTGTTCACCAGCTTTCCTCGGTGGCATAACAGGGGGTGGATAACTGAATTTACGAATATGTTCCCTGATAGGCGGAACGCTACTAATCATTTGAATGAGACTATTCATATAGCAGAGAACCCCAGGATTGGAAAGACCCGTAAGACCAGGAGTCACAACAGGTGTGGTAATTCCTTGGTTGGTAACGTTGACCGCGTGAGCAGCTGCGTATACTGTAGATGGACCTCTTTCCGAAATTCCGCTGGATCTTTGCCTTGGCAAAGCTGGAGGTGGTCGAGTGGGAGCTGGGACCGTACTAATCAACTCGTCATCGTACAAGAACGGTCGTCCAGGGAATGGTGCCATGGTAGTCATGGATTCTTGGATCTTTGAGACATCGGGGAATCGGCGGAGAAAATCATCGGTCGTTCTCACATAGAATTGCTCGTCGGGTGCAGTTGGATCTGCATCTGCGGGCCTTCCTGTTACTTGATCTTCTTTAAGAGTCTCATCCCACTTGCTCTCTTCGTATTTGGTCAAAGGCCGCGACTCAACCTTCCGACGCGAAGCCGCATCCCTTCCACGAATGGCGCCTATCCGATTCATAGACCGGGCCTTTATCGCCTGAGCTGAGTTTGTAGGTTTAGAGCTTCTGGCGGCAATAGTCATCAGCGAATTCTCGCCCATGAGATCGACCCATGCATCTAAGCCCCCCATAAGTAGCATTGGGCGGCGTTTGAGACGCTTTTCATAGGCAAAATCCCACACTGCTTTGGAAAACGTCTGGACTTTATCCTTGATGTCGTCCCCTGAATTGCTAAACGGGGAAATTGTTGTGGAAGATTGGTCATAGAAAACGACCAGATCGAATTCTTCTCGGCGCATGAAAAGGGAGAGTTCGGCGTCGGGGCCTACTACCATACGTTCCGCCAGCTCATCCCCTGACATACCGGACTGCAATGAAACTGGCTCTACACATATGATAGATTGTGATCTAATGTGACCACCGTCAAAGCGATCGCGACTTCTCAGGTCCACTAGGAGAATTTGCACGGCTTGAGAACCCATACTTTGGTATCTGTAGAGATCCTCGGCGGTAATGTACACGGAATCTGGAATGGGGACATGTTTCTTTGTCTTGACCGCTCCATGGGTGTTGACAGAATGAGCGAGGACAAAATAGTCCTGCCTTGGTTCGACCGCAGCAGGTGTTGGACCAACATTGGATATAGGAGGCGCCGAGTCTTTTCTTCCACTTCCTATATATGAAGAGCCTCTTGGAATGCTGGATGGTAGATTAGCCGTAGCTGCGTTATCTGCACCACGAGCTGGGCTGTATATTGCATCAGGTGGCCGAGGAAGGTCCGCCATTTTGACGTCTAGCGTGATTTTATTTGGATGAGAAAGAGTCTTCGCAACGGATGGTAGTTCATTCGAACTGAAAGACGGTGTATCAGGTATGAAGATCGGTTGAGTGCGTATTCTGGGATCCTGCACAGGGGAATTTGGCTCAGGTGTCCTCAAACGTGCAAAACGAGCCTGTAAATCTGTTTGTGTAGAAGTCCCATTTTGGGGTAAAGCTTTCCCATGGAGTGCTTGGGGTTTTGGCTGGACGGTAGGAGGCTTCTTTCGAGGTGCACTTTCATCAGACATGGCATCTGAATCCATCTTTCGCCCAACACCTGGAATACCATTTGACCGTGGTATGGCTTCTGACTGGGTTCGTGCATGGCCATTTGTCGCCCCACTCATGTTGGTGGCAGTGTGATTTTCTTGCTGTCGAGTGTTCAACACTGGCTTGACGCCGTTGATGGCGTTGTTTTCCTTGATAATGCTCTTTACGGCTTCCAACTTGGGAGACTGAATTTTAATTCGCTTGACTAAACCCGTATGCATCCGATGCAAGTCGCCCCGATCGGATTGCAGGGCAGGATAATCTTTATGGCGCGGTATAATATCCACCGCAACAATGGTGGCTTTGATGTGTTCTTTCAAAGCAACATCTGGGCGCCAGAAATCCAAGCTTGTATCGGCCTGCTTTGCAAAGTCCTCGCCGCGTTGTAGGATTGTTCGCAGGGGAGAATTCTTGTCGATATCGGGCACGACGTTGACCAAGTCATCGAAATGGGCAAAGACCCGGTTCCCTCCCTTGAGCCCGTCCGTCGCTGGATGCTTCCCCCCATTTTCTTTACTGACTGGACCTCGGCCATTGACAGGCGCAGCTCTCGTGTACGGGGCCGGCCCTAGTGCTGAGGGACTCATATCGCGATTTGAATGAGAGTGCGGGTGCGGGCACGCATGCCAGGGAATGGAGGATATATGTAGGTAGGATATAATCGACGTCGCAATTTGGAGGCGGAGTAGACGGTGCGTTGGCAGCCGACGAAGTTTCAAGAAGAGGTAGAATGCGGTTGCGGAGGAATCGATATTTATCTTCCGAGGTTTCCGTTTCTTCGAGTCTGGTGTCTTGTCTGGCTGTTACGTTACTGTTCTTTACGAGATCGACCGCGACGACGAGTTAGGTTGGGTTGGGTTGGATTGGGTTGCGGTAACTGCGAACAAAAGAGAGAATGGGAAAATGGAGGAAAATGGAGAGAAGTCGAGTCAAAAGCCGGGTTTGTCTTTATTGTTGTCAATCTCGCACGCCACACATTCTTTGCAGTCGTGTGTTCCGCATTCCAGAACTCGATGGGGAAATAGTCTATGAATGTGTGAATGTGACGATTAGACGATTAGACGTCGGTCAGTGGAATGACGGGAAGCCAAGCTATTCCGCCCAAGGCCAAGTCCGCCCCGCCATACCAAGCTTCCCTATGTCACGTCATGAGAGCAACGGTTTTGAGCTACTTGCTTGTACTCCGTACAAGTAGGTAACCGTTTATTCAAGTGCCGATGTCTAGTCTACAACTAATTATTTTATATTTTTAGAGGTAATAGGAAAAGATTAGTAATTCACTAAGAAAATACCATAAGTCATGACGCATCCTACTGTGGGTCGAGCCTTATATGCCTAGCCAGCGAGCTAACGCCTCATGAACCACTTAGGCTGGTACCTAGCCTTCCAAGTTGTAGCCGCGTACTAACCTGGACCTAAGCTACCCAACCATACTTGTACACCACCACCATACAATATTCTTCTCTTCTCATCTACAACTCCAACAACAACCACAACCACAACAATAACACAAACTCCATTCATCTACCTCTCATCCAAGCTAAGATCGATCGCGAAAGGCCAACCCTCCCTCTCCCCTCCTCGCGCCCACCATGATGTCGGGGTGGTTTGCCTCCTCCTCGCAGCTCGATGAGCAAATCGACCGCGCAACCTCGAGCTCTCTGTGCGCCTCCACCTTTGCTGCCAGGAATGTCGGAACATGTGCTAACGCATCGGCAGTGAGGATATTGCTCTTAATCTCGAAATTTCCGATGTCATACGATCCAAAACAGTGGCATCCAAGGAGGCAATGCGCTCGCTGAAACGGCGCATAGGCAACAAGAATCCTAACACACAGCTGAGTGCATTGAATGTGAGAATCACCCTAAGCAAAGATATAGCACTATCAGATCAGCTCTAACCGGACTTGTAGCTCACCGACACCTGCGTCAAAAATGGCGGTTCCCATTTCCTAGTCGAGATCGCCTCGAGAGAGTTCATGGACAACATGGTATCATTATTGAAGGCGTATGGCGGAGCGGCGGTCAACGACGATGTGAAGAACAAGATTTTGGAACTCATCCAGACGTGGGCCACGGCAACCGAAGGTCGCTATGAACTGTCTTATATCGGGGAGACATATAAAGGGCTGCAGCGGGAAGGCTTCCGATTCCCACCCAAGATTGATGTCTCGAGCAGTATGGTGGACAGCAGTGCGGTTAGTACCTTTCGCTCCGGTGAAAGAAACCATACTAATGTCACTCAGCCTCCGGAGTGGACGGATTCCGATGTCTGTATGCGATGCCGAAGCGCCTTTAGCTTCACAAACCGGAAGCATCACTGTAGGAATTGCGGTAATGTTTTCGATCAACAATGCTCCGCAAAGGTGCTCCCATTGCCCCACCTTGGTATATTACAGCCGGTTCGAGTCGATGATGGATGTTATGTGAAATTGACCGACAAGTCGGCGAAAGGAGGGTCTTTTGGAAACGACCGCTCATTACACCCGCATAAACATAGGTCCCAAACGCATGGTTCAATGCAACCTCGAAGTCCCAGGGTCGATGAGGGATTTGACGAGGATTTGAAGAAGGCTCTTGCAATGAGCTTGGAAGAGGTAAACAACCACTCGGGTGCAGGATACGTTCCACAAGCCAAAGTTCAACCCAGCCCGAACCCTCCGGTCTCAAATACGGCAACCAAGCCAACCCCAAACAAGCCGGCCGAAGAGGAAGACAATGATTTGGCGACTGCTATCGCTGCCTCCCTGGCAGATATGGAAGAGCAAAAGAAGAAGTTTTCTGCAACCATGAAAGAGGAAACATCTAATCCAGCCACCAAGTCCTCATTTGCGTTGCCCAAAAACGACTACGAGCTTACTCCAGTCGAAGCGGAGAACATCAATTTATTCTCGACATTGGTAGACAGGCTTCAAACACAACCACCTGGTACAATTTTACGGGAGCCTCAAATTCAAGAATTATATGATAGTATCGGAACACTTAGACCAAAACTTGCTCGGACTTACGGAGAGACTATGAGCAAACATGGTTGGTAACCCTGCTATTCATTGTTAAATACTTTACTAATTGTTTCAGATGCTTTACTTGATCTTCACGCCAAATTATCTACTGTTGTACGATATTATGACAATATGCTGGAGAAGCGCCTGACCGACACCTACAGTCAACATACTATTGGTGGTTATGCTCTTCCTCCACAGAGACCGGCATCGACAATGTACCCATCAATACCTTCAAATGTCCCGAATGGGGCTTCCGGGGCAGAAAGCTTTTATACTGGCAATCCTCAGGCAGAGCCATACGGTCGACCACAATCAACTTATTCCTATGCATCACCTCAACAATACTCTAATAGAGCGTCGGTACCAAACCCCAGTTATGCTCCACTTGATCACCGCCAGGATTCATACGCACAGTACCCCCCACAACAACAAATGCAACCACCACAATCTCAACCACAACAACCCCAGAGAACCCACTCTTGGCAAGCACCCGAGCAAGCGTCTGCACCATACGGCTCCCAACAACCCAGTCATGTCCCTGAAGGAACACCCCAGCCACAGGCACCCCCCCCTATGCAGACTCCCATGCAAACCCCTTCTCAACCGTCATCTAATTACGCCCCTCCTGATCCAGTACCCACCCCATCTATCAACCCAAATGCTTCATTTTACTATAATACCCCTCAAGTACCAACCCCCCAACAGGCCACCTTGGAACCAACTCAACCTCAATACCCCCCCTCCCAATCACCACAACAATATCACAAAGTTGCCGCGCAACCCCAATCGCCACAACAATTTACCCATCAACCCTCAAAGCCACAGGAACATCAAGTTCCGCCTCAACAGCAGGTACAAACTCCGCAACAAGCCCCAGCTCCGTTACCACAAGCTGTTCAGCATCCTCCACCTCAAGCGCAGCAACAGCAACAACCTCAGTATTGGCAGCAACCGCCTCAGCAGTCGTGGACTCCTCAGCCTTCTACGTTCTCTGGGTATACGCAGGAATCGTTCCCTTCGGCGCCGCATCATGCTCCGCAGCAGCCGAAGTTGGTGGAGGAGAGTCTGATTGATCTTTGATTGGGGGATGTATTCTGGGGTAGCGAATTGGCGTTTGGTGGATAGGAAATGTCGTTTTTTGAGGGGTTCTCTTCTAAAATTGTAGGAACTATATCTTGGGCTTAAGTCAGGGATATTTGGGAATATGGGCTTGAGGTTGGGATGAGAGGATTTGGAGTATGTGAAGAGTCTAAGAAGTGAAGGTTGTTTGGGGAGGGAAGGGAGATGGATGGATGAATGAGATGTGTATTTTGTTAGTAGATAATACCCCAATGGATAAACATTTTACGTAGAGTTGTTTTGTGTGGCATTTTCTTTAGTTTTTGCGGAAGAGTTGACTTAATTTTATGTGAGGGATGGGAGTTTTCTTTGTAAACTTTGCTAGCCTCTGGAGATGCAAGGGGTGGCTTAGGGGAGGTTTTGCCGACGCGTTGGTCGAGGAAGTCGCGACGGATATTTCCTTGTCCTGACAATTTGAAGAAAATAGAAGGAGCTTGTTGAAGTTTCTGGGAAGTTTCTTGGCGCTTTGAATGAGTGTAATGGGTATTAATTAATTATTTATTTCTTCCCTTTATTTTTTATTTTTCGGGGTTCGGGCACGACTGGAATGGAACGCGGTATATTGTTATTTCCCCCACCCCCAAATTCTGTTACTCTTCTTGAGTATGAGAGCTAGTAGCTTCGGCTTGTTGGTGTTTCTTCTGGTGTCTAGGTAGGGTAATTTGGAAGTTCAAGAGGAAGGTGCGATATTTGGGGTTGGGGTGGGAGTGGGGGTAGCTTAGCTTGTCTAGTTTGCTCTAGTCCACCGTGCCCTGTATAATTACAAGACCTGGTCCCAACCCTGGATGAGATATTGAATTTCTAGTTTTCTGCCTACCCTCTTTGATTCCTGAGCCTATTCCTCTCTCTGTATCAGGGTTAGAGGAGTTCTATTTTGTTGTTATGAGAGGTAGCGTTTCAAAATTCTTTGGGGGTTAGTTTAGTTGTTTTATTGCAGGTTGTGGGATGTTGAAAGTTTAGTTTTTTTGAGGTTGGGAGGAGGGAGCGATATGTATATCTGCCCGGCTCTACTCTTCGAGGGAAGGAGCGATTCAGTTGTGAGGTGGTCGAGTCGAGTCCAGGAATGAGGGACGGCAAGTCGAGCATACCTTGGGTTGAGTTTAGAAAACATGTATGTGTATATTTATTACTTTGAAGGAAAGAGGGAAGGAAAGAGGAAGGAACGATCTCGACCTCGGGAATAACGTCGGGTTTGCGATGTGAGAAATTGGACATCGCCTTTTTCTGCGTGAGGTGTTTTTTGAGTTCTCTCGATTCTTTTGGGGGCAGGGAGGGATTGAGATTAGTAGCTGTTTCTTCTTCTTTTTTTACCCCGGAAGTTTGAAGAGCTTGGAGAGGTACAGTGAGTTGCGAGTTAAGCTTGAATTTGCCCACTTTTTTTGTAATCTGAGCTTTTTGAGAAAATTCCTTAATTTCCCCCCTTTTTAGGCACTCTTTTACCTATTAATTAATAACAATAAATAATATACTATTTATAAGAATAGGAAAGAAGAGGCTTATATCTCCCCTTATACTCTATAAACTTTATAGGATAAAAACAGATAATTTTATATCTGTCTTGATTTTTATAGGGTCTTAACATAGCCTGTTACCTTACAGGGGTAGTGAAAATTTTTTCAAGAAAAGGGGTTATTTTAAGAATTATTTATCTTTTAGTTTACTTTTGTTATACTTACTTTAAATTGATAAAATATATAGAAGAGAGATAATTAGATATAGTGCTTCTTTCTAGCTAGGCCTCATCTCTTTTAGAGTACTTTTATTTTCTGTCTTCTAAAAAAAGCTCGGATTACAAAAAAAGTGGGCAAATTCAAGCTTAACTCGCAACTCACTGTAAGTCACGATGTGAGAAGAGTGCGCTTTTGAGGGAGGTTGAGTATAGTTGGGACTCCCAGTCTTTTTCGCTGCTACGAGGAGTGGCTTTTTGAACTCTATTTGAAATATTTTTAGGGGTGGGTTTCATTTTGGTGGTTTTATTGTCTATCATTACGGTGGCTCAGATGGTCCAGGAAGTCCAAATGTTCCTCTATTCTCAAGCAGCGCACGCATTTATCCAGGTTTACATCGTGACATCGCCATCGTCACACAAGCTCATTCCACTGCAAGGTTCCCCGCTCATGGGGAAGACAGGGACATTTAGCTCTGTAAAGTTCCTAGCTCTTTTGTTCTTACTACAATGTTAGGTGGCTGATCAATACTGAGACACTCAAACTCGAGAATGTTTGTGACCCCGAAGGATCCCGGTACGCGATCCTTTCACATACGTGGGAAAATGATGATGTCGCTTTTCATGACATGCAAAATCTTGAGGAAGTCAGGGCCAAAGCAGGCTTTGCCAAGATTGAGCGAACTTGTCAGATAGCGCGTTATCGGGGTTTGCTGTATGCCTGGGTGGATACTTGCTGTATTGATAAGAGCAGCAGTGCAGAATTGACGGAGGCGATCAATTCGATGTTTCGCTTTTATAAACTTTCAGCAATCTGTTTCGTTTACCTGTCCGACCTTTCTGGGCGTCATGGCGTAAGTGTTGGAGAAAGTAACTTTAATTACTTTCCCCTATGCAAGTGGTTCACACGCGGCTGGACTTTGCAAGAAAGTTGCTCTTATTTTACATTACATTTCAAGAATACGAGTCGTTTTTGGAGCTACAATTACTGAGACTCTACAGGAGTTAGTGGCTTCCGGGTTCATTGAGTTTTATGATCGGGATTGGAATATTGTGGGAGACAAAGTATCTTTACAATACTGGTAGTCCCAGATCACAAATATCGATATCATTGTGCAAGCAGACAGTGATTTGATTTCACAGATCTCAGTTGCAAAACGAATGTCATGGGCTGCAAACCGATGTACAACAAGAGTGGAAGATCTTTCATATTGCCTTTTTGGAATTTTCGATGTTAATTTACCTTTGATATATGAGAAGGACCCAGAGCTTTTATCAGGCTGCAGGAAGCTATCGCATCTGAGAACAACGATCTTTCTCTTTTCGCGTGGTCCCCCCCCCCAAGAGCCGGATCAATTCGAGTTCAACAATTACTCAACAAGAGGCGCGGACCTCAAGCACAATCATTGTCAGTTGATTTGGGGTATATTCGCCACATCACCATCGGAGTTTTTTGGTTGCGGAAACATTGAGAGAATCAACAACCCTTCTGTTCCAAGCGAGGAGTTTACGATGACAAACAAGGGCTTCCATATATCCACGCGACTAGGGCATGGAAACGGAGAGTACTATATGGACTTGCAATCCCGGGATAGTACGACCGGTCTCGATCAAGTCATTCGACTTCTTAATATATCAGATGGTTCTGTGCGACATCATTATCCTCCGGGGTATAGTCAGTTGCGATTTAACCTTGAATTTAGCCCTTTTTTGTAAACTGTGCTTTTTTGAAAAAAATTCTACTTTTCCCCTCTTTCCTACCTTTTTTTGCTCTTTACTTAATAATAACATATATTAGTATACTCTAGATAACAGAAAACGAGAGCTCTATATGTCCGCTATTACTCTATAAACTTTTTATATATATAATAGAAGTTTATATTTATGTTCTACTTTGTGTAAGGCCTTGGTAGAGGCAGTTATGCTTAGTAAGCTTACGACAGGGAATATAATTTTTTTTCAAGAAAAGGGGTTTTTTTCTAATAATCAGACTTGGGCATCGATATAATAATATATCGATACATCGCGATATATATCACGATATAACTATCGATAGCTTTTACCCGATATTAATAACTATCGTTAAAGTACTACCGATATTCGATAAATATCGTTATTTTTTATATAGCTATTTTACTATAATTATAGAGTAAAATTTAGTCTTTAAAAGAAGTTAAATTACTTTATAAAGACTAAATTACTAAAAGTACTAAAGACAAAAGGTTAATTATATTAAGAAGTATATATTAATTAAAAATATATAGAAAGTTATAACGTGTTTCATAAGCGAGCTGGCTATACAAGCGAGCTAGCCACCTTTTAAACTTTATAACAATCATTAACTTCTAGTTATATTATCTCTACTAAACAGCGCCTAAATGTCTCCTAACGAAAACAAGATTAACTTAGCTATCTAAGCACTCGAAAACGACGCGTTAATTACTTAACGAAGCGCTACGAAGGCTTATAATACCCCTCGATCTACTATTTCAAGCCGACGCGCTAGAATCCAACTAAGACGCGATTACGAGCCTAATTCGAAGAAACTTACGAAGCTAGAGGAGGAGGCGATAATTAGGCATATATTAGAGCAGGATTCGAGAGGGTTTTCGCCTATAAAGGATATAGTATAAGATATAGCTAACAACTTACTAAAGGAGCGCGATAGGCAGCCTATAAGCAGGAACTTGCTAGACAACTTTATTCGGCGTATACCTAAGCTAAAAACTCGATAGAGTTACTCTTATAATTATTAGCAAGCTTTGACTAAAGATCCGCGGATTATTAGCTTATAGTTTATACTTATATAGTTATTTAAGGACAAACATAGTATTATAGACGAGGATATATACAATTTTAATAAGACCGGTTTTATAATAGGTGTTATATTATCTTAGCTTATTATTATAAGTTTAGAGATATATAGAAGACGTAAAAAAGTTTAGCTAGGCAATCGCGAATAGGTTATAGTTATTTAAGAAGTTAATACAATAGGTTAGGTAATCCTGCCGTTTATTATCTTTGTAGATAAGGTGCTTATATCTTCTTAGTATAAGAATATAGATATACTACGCGACTAGGTTATTAACATTAGTACTAATAGCTAGATAAATAACAAGCTTAGAGTTATATAGTTAGAGCATTTTAACAAGTATACAAAAGCATAAAGCGTTAGAGGATATAGACTACTGATTATTAATAGTTACGAAAGCTATAACTTGCTCGAATTCTAGCGACTTTGTAAAGACTTTAATATTATTACTCTTTATATATCTCTATATTCTTCGTATTTATTATAGCTGCTTGATATTAGCTGTTTTTCGCTATTAAAGCGAGTATATAGAAATAAGATCTCTAGCTTAGTATATAATTATATTAACTATATTACTAAAGAAACCTTCTTTTAAGCTTTTAAAGTAGCTTTTTATAAAGCTTTTATAAAGGATAATATCTACGCGAGTTTTCGAGGCGCTAGACTAGTCCTACACGACCTAGGTGTTATATTATTAAAGCTTGATTTAAAGCTTCGTATACTAACCCTAGTTATACTAGAAGATACTCTATAGGAGTCTAGAATACTAAGTAACGTATACGAGATAGAGGCTTAATTAACACTTATTCGAGACCGGATTTAAAGACACTAAGACTCATCGCCTAGTTCTATTATTAAGTCTCTTAATTAGCTAGAAAAAGGCTCTACTAGGATAGTATACGATATAGTATTAATATAGAAAGAAATCATAGATCTTTATAAGATAACTAAGGCTGTAACTAAGCGTAAGAGTTGTAAAAGGAAATATATTTAGAGTTAAGAGACATTAATAGTAGAGGAGGTAATTAGTTTAATTACTCCTATAGAAGATAGCGATTAGGAGGGTAGTAAAGAGATAAAAAAGAAGGTTTAGGTAGAGAGGTACTGTAGGCGTTATAGTAAAATTAGATATAATTCTCGTACTTGTTAAGTAGAAATAGTAGATACCAAAGATAGTAACGACTCTGAATAATCTTATAATATCTTATATAATATAATAGCTTGTTCTAGTGTTAAGTAATTTATATTTAAAAATAAGTTGTTCGGAAAAGTGGCCAGCTCGCTTATGTGGCCAGCTCGCTTGTGAAACACGTTATTTAGAAAAGTAGGAACCTCTCTTACTAAACAGCTTACTCACGTGTAAAAACGTGACAATGCCTATTTTTAATTTTTAATTATAAGTAACGTAGTAAATAGAGAGCTTTGTATTTTATCAAATATAGACTATTATAGTATAACTAGTATCTACAAGAATTAGTAGTATTTGAATAATACTATGTTCTTATTAGCTCTCGGCTTAGATTAACTATTTCCCAGTCATATAACCTCGATTATCGATATAGTATCGATATATTATCGTAGAATATTACTCGATACTAATAACTATCGTAGACCCCCCTGATACTGGTATCGATATATCGATGCCTAAGTCTGCTAATAAGTATCTATTCTTAAGCTTATTATTGTTATACTTATTTAGAAGGTGTAAGATATAGAAAAGAGTAATATTTAGGTATAGCGCTTCTTTCCAGCCACGTTTTATCTAATTCAGAGTACTTTTATCTTCTGTCCTCTAAAGAAAAGAGGGAGAAAAGAGGGAAATAAAAAAAGAGCTCGGTTTACAAAAAAGTGTCTGAATTAAAGGTTAATTCGCAACTCACTGTATTACGAGAAGCCTCAGTTCGGAACTCGGCCCCATAACGAAGAGGTTTCTGTATATATACCGAAATTTGTCACTTTTTCTGACTCTCGTATTGTGCAATCTCGCATTCCACATCGGTTCGGTATAGATGTGAACAACCGATCGAGTTTTGTGCCTCAAATTCAAATGAGACCGGACTATCTTTGGGACGCCACCAGGAGTTGCTTTATTACAGACGGACACGACCAGTTCACTGGACTTATAGAAATGCAATTCGACCAAGGGGGAAAGTCCAGCCCTACTTCAAAGGCAGTAAACTTGAAGTGCGTGGTCTTCTTTGGCCTTAGCCCAGGCTCCCACGAAGATACTATATACACTCTAGATGGACCGCAAAGAGGACTTCAACCTTGGGCTGGTGTATACCAAAACAAAACAGAACCAACAATTTCTCGGCTACTTGAGCAGGAAGAATCTCGAGGTTTCTCGCAGATGTTAGCCTCCATGGGCACATATCTGCGTAGTCTTGCTTCTTTACCCTCAACTTTGTCACTTCAGAGTGGAGATACGACATCGTCATCCTTCATAAATATCTCATTGGCTACAAAAACGCACCATGCTAGATCTTTAAATAGCCGGAGATACAATTTGGTTGTGATATTAAGAGTAGTTTTCGGGATTGTGACAGTGTTCTTGATGATTAACGAGGAGTTTTGGGGATATCCTCCAAGTCACCGCTTTTGCTCAGAATTGAGGGAATTACTCTGGTACTCCGTCGTGGTAAAATTATTTTGAGGTGAAGGTTATATATCAAGGTCTATTTTTGAATAAGTAAATGTCTATGGTATCATTCTCGATTATCTTCAATTCAGCGAAACTGAGTAGGATAATAACTTAATTTGTTCGAATGGTCAGGGTTAATTGAGAACCTAATTGCACAACAGAGGTTGAGAAACGGATGAACGACGCTACGGAAGCTCACTGAAACATTTGGGCGCCAGAAATAGAACGAGTAAGCTAGTAGATAGCAAGTAATTCAGTATGAGTTTTGGGGGGCAAAAATGGGGTTGCGAGTAAGCTATCAGATGTCGAGTAAGCTAGTAAAAGTAGCGAGTAAGCCATCAAGTTTCGGGTAAGCTCGGGAAAATATTTGCATTTCTACAACAAAGGCATTTTATCCCGAACTCATACCAAGATATATTAATACATCTCTGGCAGTTTCACTACATCGGCGACATAAATCGGTACTCACTTATCATCTCAAACCATCTCCGCATTTCATTCCCTTGGGCCAATCAGCAGGTTCAATCCACCCCCTCGCGCGGCCCGCAAACGTGCCCTCCACGTGCCAGCATCGGGGACGTTGGGGATTTTGGTCGCCGAAAATCTGCAACGGGTTGCCAACAACCCACTAACAATCATAAAATGGGGCAGGGCCGTCCTGCGGCGCATCCACAACATTCGGGAAGAACGGGTAAAGGATGAACTCTCATGATTACGGAGGTACTTTATGAGTACCCATAAATGGGCAAGTCGCCGACCTTCTCACTGGCAAATAAAATTATTTGTTATCCGAAATGGATCATGGGCGTCCAGAAGGCGTACGCCACTATCCTCGCATGTCATGCCACGATAAAAGCAGGCCAAAAACAACGAACCTCACTTTTTAGGGAATTTCTTTGTTAAATTTTCCATTGTTGTATTTTACCTACTGTGGTATTTGTGAATACCTTTATCCTTTCTTACTCACTGCCCTACTTACGATTATCGATTATCGATTTTTGATTCGGACAGTCCAGAGGGGCTAGCATCACCTGGTGGGAGTTTTTGATTCACTATTTGCATTAATGACAAATCGTTCTTGCCTCGACTGTTAGAGTAGAACCAACAGCTTCAACAACTTTACTCTTTCTTGAACATCAAGATGGATTCACCACTACCCAGTGTCATCTCCGGGACATTTTTCGGTGCTGCTCTCACTGCAGCCGGAATGTATACTCCTTCAACGATCACCCAGCAGATGAATCTAACGAACTTTCATATGCTGAAAGCTTTCTTGGCTGCAAGTGGCAGTAGTGCGTAAGTTTACCTCCCTCATCTATTGCGGATTCTTTTCACCAAAGATTATATTACAGAGGATATTTTGAGCTGATAAAGAATTCCAGGCTAGCTATAATAATCAGTGATTCAATCTCTGGGACCAGATGCCCTCCTCGTTACCCATCAACCATCTCTCTTCCCTTTGGACCATACGGCGGAAACATCATTGGAGGAGTCATACTCGGAATTGGATTGACGCTCTCAGGCGCATGTCCAGGAACGGTTTGGTCTCAACTCGCCACTGGAATACCAAGCGCTAGATATGTCTTGGCAGGTGCAGTATTAGGAGGAATAATCTACTCCTTCCTCAAACCCACTATCGCACCTCCTGTCTCTACAAAAACCAAAACAGCACTCGCATACAGAAGACCCACACTCCCCTCACGCATGGGTTTCGACAAAACAACAGCAGTTGTTGTCTACGGAGCAGTCTGTGCAGCTGGTGTTTATGCTGCAGACCACTACTTCCCCCAAAATAGCCGTTCTCTTCTGCCTCCATGGCAAGGCGGTCTCGCTGTCGGCGCCTCCCAATTTACCTCCATGTTGCTTACCCACTCAACACTCGGGAGTTCTGCGGCCTTCGAGCAGATTGGAGAACTATTCTGGTGGCTGTTTAACACTTCTAAACGCCCTTCTTCGATCAAAAGCATTGGTTTTGCTGCGGGAACATTCGCTGGGAGTTATGCTCTTTATACGTATGGTGGGCAATATGGGTATGCGGTACCATTAACGAAGGGACCTGTTGCGATTGAAGTCTGGAAAGCGGTTGCTGGTGGGGTTTGTCTGGTTTTGGGAAGTAGGATTGCTGGCGGTTGTACAAGTGGACATGGCATTAGTGGGATGAGTATGTTGAGTATTGCTAGTTTTGTGACTGTGGCTGCGATGTTTGGGGGTGGGGTTGGGAGTGCAGCTTTTCTTGGAGTGTAGGGGGATGATGGTTTGGGGGAAGTGTATGAAGGGTTGGGGGATGTAATGTAGATTTGTGGGTTTTTTTTGGGTACCTGAAGTTAAGATACCTTTGCGGGTGCCAAGTTGAAACTAAGATGTTTGTTTTGTAGATGAGTACATGGCCCTAGCGAAGAATTCTCCTGAGCAGAAAGCCCAAAACCTGGGAACAGATTCATTTGGGTGTCATCAGGCGAGGACACAGGCAAGGAGGCTTAAAACAGTATGAGAAAAACTTAATTGCTTCCACTTGAGCCACCAATGTAACTCGTTTGTTGAGATTCCCGAATGATGTTCATGTATTTGATTTTCTTTCGTATTTTTGCTCCTCGGTATTGACTGGAATTACTGGAAGTGAAGCAGCAAGTAAGGCCTCTCTTTGGGGATGGAAAAAACGTCGTATTTTGTTCCGCTGAAGAATGACCTTACAATCAGGAATAAACTATTACAGCTGGGACAAAGTAGATGCAACTCTATTTTATTATTGATTATCTACTAGGGATTCCTTCTAGATTTTTTGGTATTTTTCTGATATTATTTGGACGTACGGTTGTTGTTTCGGTATAGTGCACCAGAGGAACAAATTGGGAAGTTTTTGTATACTTTGTGCTTTGGAAGAGAACTCGGCATTGAAAACTCATGTTTGCATAAGCTAGATTCAAACTTGTATCGTCAATGAACTCCCACATCTACTCTACGAAACTTAGAAAATGTGGAATGAAATCGTTAAAATTTAGACAGTAATTTAAACTGAGCTTCCTTCCTTTATCTATCAAAAATACAAACTAGGCGAACAAACAGCAGTGTAGATAAGACATTTTCCTTCCACCAATTATTGTGCCAGCTCCCGTCATAGATTCAATCAAAGATTGCTATATGATTCCACATTTATCGTTTTTGTGACTGTGATCCCCTTGACAGGTAGAGGTTGCCCTATATTTCCATCCTTTGTCTGTTTAGCGAATTCACGAGTTTCGGTGCTCTGATTTGAAAAGTGAAGGCCTTTTGAGCTCCCGTCCAGGACTGAGTCACCTGGTATTTCAAGTCTTTGATGATTATCTTTTAGTCTTGTGAAATTATGGGAACCATCCGTATGTCTGGCATGGTACTTGACAGGGAGTAATTTGCTCGGACGATCACGGCTAGGGTTGTTGAGTTGGTAATCTTGATTGCTTTGGTTGTTGGAGGCCCAGCCGAGCTTTGGTCGCATTCGATGTAAAAGAGGGTTGAGAAGTAGCAAGCATGCATTGACCATGCCTAGGTTGGGCTCTAAAGTAAGGAATATGGCATTGATGGCGATCCAATATATTGAGTCGTGGGGGTTTTGGATGAGGAAAAAAGTGAAGACAATGCGGAAAATAGTTATCAAGCAGATTCTAGTTTCAATTAGCAGGGTTTGGAAAAGAGCAACATAAATTCTTACATTATACCGAGGCCAAATATGCCAATCAGGACGAGTCTCTTTTGCTTAGGCATCTTCAGCTTCCATACCAAAGGCATCGGCATAATGACTATAATCAGGTCCGTCAACAGGTTGATAAATGCCACCAGTAGTATTCCAAGGGTTTGATTTCCACAGACGCCACCTTTGATGGTTTTGTCCCACTGGAAAGCAAAACGCCGGCAAATCGCAAGACACTGGATGATATTTCCCACAGCAAGCATTATTACTTTCACCATGACTACGTCTACAACAAGACGAAATCCTTTTATTGCAAATATGTCTTTATATACCAAGAGAATCGAGACCTTTGTCATAGTGTTCGCTATGGCCCATAGCGATTCGGCGACGGGAAGGAGCTATTGTTTGTTAGCAATTAGCACGAAGTTGAAAGTACGAATACCATACCTGAATTGTCAGAACGACGCTGTCCAGTGAAACATGTTTTTGGTGTTGGCCAAGTCCACCAAATCCAACGACTGCAAGATATTAACTTCCACCATAAGTGCTCGTGAATTAGTAGAACCCACAGATAATAATCGTGATTGTCAGGCCGAGGGAAAAGAACTTGAACAGTCAACATGACACTCCTCTATCCTCTATCGGGGGGAGGGGGGAATAGGATCCTTACCCAAGCTCCAAATAACAACCAGTCATTGAATGCCAAAGTCGCACTTTTCATGCGTCGCACCCACACACGAAGAGCAATCGCTATGAAAGCCGAGAGGAGCGAAAATATGCTGAAGAAAAGAAGGGCAATGCCGGTAGTGTCTCCGACCCCGTTCGGAGGGATACTTGTGTAAGTCATCGGAGTATGAATGATGAATGTTTTATCAAAGAAAGAAAATAGAAGCCTTTGGATTTGGAAGAATCAATGGCTCTAGAGTCACAAAATGGAATTGAGAGAAATGGCAAGCGAACCTGGAGACCACTCCGTCCTGTATAACCGGTTAAGCGAGAGAAACAAATCCAGCTGAAACGGTACCATAGTTGGCACTTCACGAAGAGAAGACGCAATCACGTATCGAAAACCCCAACATCAAATTGCCTGTAAGAGGCAGGTGGTTCCGTGCAGCATTGATCGACACGTTGTCAAAGTGGCTGAAGATAATTCGGTTCGACAAGCGATTGATTTCCCTTAGATCTCAAGAGGAAACAAACAACCAGCCCCGATCATTGCTACGAGGATATATTTGTGTTAATCAAAGGATTGTGTTGGAAGTGTTGGAAGTGTTGGAAAGCAAATAACCGCGGATGATTGATTGGTTAGAGATGTTCATGAATGCTGGTACAGCATGCATTTGCCCTCCTTTTTCTGCATCCGCCCCGCAACCACCGAAGATCGTTTGCTTGCCTATGTCATGCTTTCGTTTCTAAACCAACTTGTTGGATGTTTCTTCCAATCAGAAGGATGTTGGTGAATTCTTCAATCAAGATATTGATTGTTACCAACCGGCTAAAACACTCAACAGAGAACAAACAATGGATCTACTACCACCTCCTGCACAGAAATCGGGGGTTGAAGAATCCTCTCGAAATGGGATATAAATTGGGATATAGATGTGACCTCTAAGAAGGATAAAAGTTGTAAAGAAATGGCGACCTACCGGCAATTGTCTCATTTTGTGTACTCAATCTGGCTCTTTACGAGGAGTGACCTCAAGACTATTATAGGGCCTAGTACAGCCTTTGGCATGTCCAATGCTCTAGTAGCCTCCGCCTATAGCATACACTTCCCTCTGGCCTACCTCTCCACACCTTCGAAATTTCTCAGAGTTACTACCATAGTGGCATTTTGGGTATGGATCAACCTCCTTCCACATGCCATCGATAACCAACTTTCCTCTAAAGCGATCTCCGAGGATGCGTCCAACAAACCCTGGAGGACACTACCATCCAACCGCATGACACCGAAACAGGCTGGTGCATTGAGAATCCCCCTATATGCGTGTGCATTCATTAGCAGCTGGCAGCTTGGAGGTATACGCCAAAGTATAGCGCTATTTGGTCTCGCCAAATGGTACAATCATCTGGGTGGTGGTGACACCAATGCATTGATACGGAACTTTATCAACGGCGCCGGATATATGTGTTATACTTCTGGTGCTTTGGAGGTTGCATTGGGAAATACTCGGCTGCCTGTCGAAGCTTTTCCGTGGCTTGTTATCATCGGCTTGGTGGTTTTCAGCACAGTGCAGACATAGGATTTCCACGATCAGGTGGGGGACAGTAGCAGGGGTCGAAATACGTTGCCGCTTCAGATTGGTGACAGCCCTGCCCGGCACGCCACAGCCGTGTTGATGATATTCTGGTCGGTCATATGTGTGTGGTTCTGGGGATTATATGCGATTGGATGCATTCCGGTAGCATTGGGTTGTTGCATTGCCTATCGACTTTTGGCCAAACGAAGTATCGACCAAGACAAGGCTACCTTTCGACTGTGGAATTTGTGGATGGTGATCTTGTTTCTTATGCCTATGATGCATGCAATCTACTCAGAGGCTTAGAGCTGGCAAGGATTTTGGGTTACATTGGGGGCTGTTGGGATGGCGGTGGTGGGACAACAAAATAGATTACTAAAACGTTTGGCTAAGTTTAGCACAATTAATTCGTCAAGACTTTCGGATATGAGTACTTGGGTATCAGTGATTATCCCTCTTTCGTATATTGCCAAGCTGCATCTGGATTTTTCTGCAAAGAAATCCGGCCAGCGACATGTTGATACCCTTCGTTGTTGCAGCACGCTTCGGTTGGTAGTACAGGGTCAACTCACGAATCATATAATAGCTCACATTCCTCTCAGTATTTTTTTTGGATTTTCTCCTTATAGCAACTTCATTACCATCAAAAAAGCAACTTGTCCATCGAACTGAAACCAAAAAGCAACATAAAAATGACTGAACTTTCGTCAGCAACGAAGGGTCGGCGCCTTCTTCCAGCTGTTCTTGACTGTATTGGCGCAGAAACACCTAGCAGAGTTTATGCTTCTGTCCCCCGAACCCGCGATATTGCTGACGGCTTTCGGGACATCACTTTCGGAGAGGTTCTCAAAGGTGTTGATGCCCTTGCAGCTTGGATCACAGAAACCTTTGGAGTTAGCACTACCTTCGAAACTTTGGCCTACACGGGGGTTGCAGATCTTCGTTATACTTTGATGTTCTATGCAGCAGTCAAATGTGGTTACAAACTTCTGTTGCCATCATCCCGAAATCCCACCCATCAGAATGTCTCGCTTCTCGAACAAACAGGCTGTACCAAGATCTTTTACTCCCCGGAGATGGCCAGTGTTTCTAAGGAAATACACTCGGCTATGCAGAATGGCTCGCTTCGTGCATTTGAGATTGCTTCCTTCGACAAGTGGCTAGATGCCTACAAGCATCCCCATCCTTTCACCAAGTCCTTCGAGGAAGCTAGGTTTGATCCTATCCTCGTTTTACACTCTTCAGGCTCAACTGGCGCCCCCAAACCCATTACACAAACAAATCAATACTTTGCCAACTTTGATCAACTTCGCCCACAAGTTCCCGGTCGACAGGAAGCTGGTGAAGTTCTTTGGGATTATGAGGGCGGTGGATACTTTCTCTGTCCATTTCCCCCTTATCATCTTGCAGGGTTCATCTCATACATATACCATCCAGTTTTTGGAAGGTCGTGTTCTTTATTGCTGGGGTTTCCTGATCGTCCAGCGCTCCCTGAACTTGTCAGTATACATCCCTACTAAAAATTTGCCGACTAACAATCTATCAGGTTCTTCGGATGATGATGCTGAAGCAAGTTCGTCTCCTTTTCACACCCCCTTCTATCGTGGAAGGACTACTCGTCCTTGATGGCGCTATTGAAATCATCAAAAAGCTGGATGATATTGTTTATGCGGGAGGACCGCTCGAAAAGTCTGCCGGTGACAAACTCTCATTGATGACACGAGTGTCTCCAATATGTAAGTACTGATAAATTCAAAGCATCTCATTCTCAGTGATTGCTGACTTATTATGGGAAGACGGTGCAACGGAAACAGGAACCATCACCTGTCTTGTCCAGCCGCCTGAAACTTGGCAGTACATGGAATTCCATCCTGCTTGGAAAGTCATTATGGAGCCAGAAATTGATGGTGCATATGAATTGGTACTCAGGAAAGATCGTGAGGCGGACAAGTACCGCGGTATTGGTGGGACAATCTTACGAGAAAAGTCTGAATATCGGACCCGAGACCTCTTTTTACCACACCCAAATCGTCCTGGGCTATGGCGATTTTGTAAGTCACCTTTTTCTAGTGTACCTTCTTAGCTTATCTGGCTTACAGATGGTCGCAATGATGATATTATTGTTTTTTCGAATGGCCAGAAATGGAACCCAATCCCATCAGAGAATCTCATTCTCAGTCACCCAGACGTCACAGGAGCTTTGATTATTGGCGATGGGAAATTTCAACCTGCAGCTCTCATCGAGCCTAAAAATACCACCGCCTCGTTGGATAAACTCATGGATTCCATTTGGCCACTAATAGAGGACGCCAATCAACAATCTCCGGGATTCGGACGCTTGATGAGATCAAAAGTAGCAATTGTGAACACCGGGGACTTTGTACGAGCACCAAAGGGCACTATTGTTCGTTCGACCACACGTCAGAAACTACAAACTGTCATCGATCGGTTGTATTCACACGTTCCAGATGCTGTCGCCGAAGCTGTAAAGCAATCGCTTTCTCAAACCGATGACCCCCAATCTGAGGTCCTTCAAATTGTTAAAAGCAAAGCACATGAGTTTGAAAAGTTTTCCGCGACGTCCAACGATAACGATCTCTTTGAATTTGGCCTCGACTCTTTGATTGCACTTGAGCTGTCAAAGTCTATCAGGACAGGGCTCTCTATTTATGCTGATCAAAGCAAACTTTCCTTCATTACAACTCTCATGCTTTTCAGATATCCTACGATTCGAGGGCTAGCCGGAGCAATCGCTCTTCGACTTTTGGGAGATTCAGATGAACAACATTCGCAAACTCTTAATGCTAATATTGAGAAGATGATCAAGGCCTACACTCCTTCTGCCAATCCTCAGAAGACCAGTACGAAGCCTGCTAAACAGGCGGGACTACACATTGGATTAATCGGATCCACCGGGTTTCTCGGCAAACAGCTATTAGCACACCTATTTCAACGTCCCGAAGTCGCTAAAATCACCTGCATTGATCGAAATATGTCAGCGCAACAATCGCATCGACAGCTGCTGATTTCGGTAGACACAAAACCACAGCTTGAGTTCAAAACCATGTCTTTGGCTGATATGAGCCTTGTCGAAATCCACAAGCATAGAGACGTTTACGAAAGTATGGATGGAATCATCTATAGTGCATGGACTGT
Source organism: Calycina herbarum (assembly GCA_001414485.1). NCBI lineage: Eukaryota > Fungi > Ascomycota > Leotiomycetes > Helotiales > Pezizellaceae > Calycina > Calycina herbarum. Next base: position 16,020 of record LLEY01000295.1, on the reverse strand, counting down.
GAATTTCAACCAGCCGCTTGCTTTCTTTGAATCTCAGATCCGAGCTTTATCTGCTCTCTGTACATCACTCGTATCGTGTGAGAGAAGCCCACGGTTATTCTTTGTTTCTTCAATTTCATCATCTATCGAGAACACTTCACACGACACGAAGGATATTATCATTCCAGAAGATGTCTTGCATAACGCATCGGCACCAATGCCTATGGGTTACGCACAATCCAAATACGTGGCTGAAAGAATTCTTGCGAAATTTGCGCATTACACTGGGTTGAGGGTCACGATACTTCGCTTAGGGCAAATCGCAGGGCCGGTAGTTGACAATATCCGAGATATCGATAATCCGAGTTCAGCCGTATGGAATGAACGAGAATGGTTCCCTTCTATGATGAGATCTTCCGCTAATCTGGGGTTCATACCTTCGGATCTAGAGCCTGTGGATTGGATACCTGTTGATATCTTGACTCGGGGCATAGGAGAACTCGTCTTCCACGATCTCATAAGCGAAAGTATCAGTACACTCCAGATCTACAATGTCGTCAATCCACATCAGGTACCGTGGTCGGAGCTGGTTCCTGTTGTTAGAGAGAAGATGGCATCCGCTTGCAAACTTGTTCCTTTGGAAATGTGGATCAAAAAGCTCAAGTCAGAAGAACTGCAGCACCTTGCTTCCGAGAAATACCCTGCTCTGAAGCTCCTCGACTACCTGCAAGCCACACTCAAGGAATATGGCCAAGAAAGAAAAATTATCATGAATAACACAAAGCAAGCAAGCGCAACTTTTGATCAGATGCAACCTGTGAGCAAGGAGTGGATTGGGATGTGGCTGTCTTCATGGGGGTTGAGTGGCACTTAGAAAGCTTCAAAATGATTTCGTGGCAGGATTGAGTTAGTTTCTAGTTCTGAATGCTGGCTTCTTTTGTAATCAATATATACACCCTTCATCGTGTGTTGGAACAGACCTGATTGAGACTTTTAGCGATCAACCTTATAAGTAAGAGCTGATGGTATAGGTCCAGCTTGAGTGGTAATTGACTTCTACTCTATTAGTAGAGGCTTAACAAATACAAGTCTGTAGTATTTCCTTTTATTCTGTTTGGAAATTGAATGGCATTAATTTATCGAGAAAAAAATAGGCAAAGACGATTTAAACTATGTAGTAGGTACGGTAAGTGTAACTCAGTACTTGATAGTGAATGATGAGCCTCACTCATTAAAATTATCACTAGGTGAATACTTGATATTCTCGTACTAACTTGCAAAATACGGAATTTACCTTGCTGCCCTTGTAACACACCTTTAGTTTAATAGAGATCCCAAAGGTCTTCTAACGACACCCCTTGAACATCAGTATCGAGATTGTCTTATGAGGGACAGCTCAATTATGGCTTTATCAAAAGAACATATCTCAACGGCACCTCACCTCCCTGATCCCGATATCCAGCGAAGCATCGAGGCCACCGAATCTCACGACACTTCCTCCTCTTCCCCTCAGGTCTTTACAATTTTCCTACATTTTCTCATCGAACGTGGGTATTCTCCGAGTTACCTTTCCCTCTTTCAGGTTGTTTTAGGAGGATTGAGACACTATTTCCTCCCTAGACATCTCACTTCCTCCTCACACAACCCTTTTTTCTCCTAGTTTCCTCAAACATAATTCTAGAAAGGGCAATACTGACTTCGAGATCCACCGTAGTTCGATTAATGATATGGACAAACGCCTGTTTCGATCCTCAAATAATCAATCTCCAGCCTTGCTACGGTAGAGTCAAGATGTGGTCCCCCTATGACCACGATCTTCACGAATGGGTTTATAACTGCTTTTTTGGATGGACAACTACATGGCCTAACCCTAGCGTCCTAAGCATGACTTAATAATGCAGAAAGGTTGCTAAATCATTCTATCAACCACTTCTCCCCCTCATCGAAAACGGCTAGTCATTCATACGCTATTTCAACCCCGCCGTTGTTGGAAGGACCTGATCTGAAAGCAAAGTACTCTGCGGTATTTTGTCCGGCTATTGAAGTACGATATGATGAGCCTGTGGTCTCAGACTTGGGGGATACAGTTGGAATTGACCAAGAGGGACATACGGAGGACCGCCAAGGAAAGGAAAATACCAATGCGCTGAAAGAGGAGGAGACTTAAGAGGATGATGGTTCTATGGATGGCATAAGGTGTGGTATACGACGGAAGGCTCCTTATGACTTGATATGGGATTTCTTTCAGACTTGGCTTGCATGGACTTCGGCAGAAATGAATCCCTTTTCATAGATTTTCGCTACTGATCAACAACCACTTCACAATATCTTTTCGAAACGCATTTATGTGACTCTGTGTATGTATGCTTGGTCTATATCTCTCTAAGTCTCAGCCTTGGCTTTTTCCCAAACAAAAAGAGTTCTTTTGCCTCTTGTTAATTATGTCTTACTATATAAAGAAGAGATTTACGTGCATAAATCAGGGACAAGGAAGTAGGAGGTAACATAGAACCTTTACAGCTTGCCTCAGTCAGAGTCTTTGCTCGAAAAAGAAGAGAAAGTAGTAATTGGTAGTAAAGCAAAGCAAAGCGAATTAAAACAGTAAAATTTCATAACTCGAGGTTTTACATAAGTCTCATTCCTGCATACTACGAGAAATGAATAGAACTCCTCTGTAAATGAGTCGACTACAAGAATTAAGTAGGAGGTATATCACTGGCAACCTTACTAAAGTCTGTTAAACTTTACCTCATCTCGGCCCTTGCCCCTTAACTCGCTAAACCTTTACCCCACCCAGCAAAAGCACCATACTATCTCATCATCTAACATACACTACAAAAAAAATGATTCCCTCCTCATCTTAGACAATAGAAATGACCACATAAAGCGTAATAAATCAAAAAACCACCCACGCCCCCTTCCTGTGCTCTCCTCAACCCAACTCAATCCAATGGATTTAATTATCCCCTCAACATCAGTATAACCAATTTTAACAGATCTTATTCAGGTTATACTCTGACATCTTCCAAGGTTTTATCTTAACAAAGAGGGTCTGTATATCCTAATTTCCGAATTTTATATAGCCTGATTCACTCTTTCGTTTCTGTTACCACCCCTATATTCGATCCCTGATTCCACACATCCCAAAATTATATCACCCAATCTCCGTACCGCTACTGGCACGCTCGGTGCTCATCGCTTAACCCCCCTCCTTTCCAATTTACCTTCATACTTCCTCTGTAATTTTCGGTATCCGCATCATTGCCACAACAAGAACTGAGAAATCTGTCTATCACATTCTTGACAACCTACTGTGAACCCCTTGTCGTGTGGTCTCGATAAGAATCGCAGCATTCCTCACAATAAGAACCTCACCAGTATAGACGGGATTTGGAGATGAGTAAAATTTGAACGATGTACTGCTACACAGAACAAATTTTCCTTGGCATCTTGATTCTTTACAATAAGTATAACATACATGCTAGTCTGCGATCCCTCTTTTTACTATATTCATACACCAGCTACATCTTGAAATATGCTCGACTTAAAAGCAGTGCATTTGCAGCTGTTAAATGCTAGCTCCGCTCTCCCTCCGAACCTGATGTGCATTTCTTCTCTCCATCTGACAGTCCAAATCCTGTAAAGAGGTCTATTGAGATGATTTTCGTCAAGGCAAGTCCCCTCGCTTAGGGCGCTATTTTTTCGAGGCCTGTTTGCCTAACCAACCCCTTTCTCGTTCAAAGTTGTCCCTTGGTTCGTATATTCGCTGTATTCGTCGCCCTCCAATTTCCTACTATTTCCCCGTCGGACTTTCCAGTTCCGCCGTTTCCTCCGCAACCTCTGGCACAGTTTCGCTCGTCCTCCTCAAGCCCCTATCACTCGACCTCCTACTCTCCCTCTCGCTCCCCGGTAACTCCGCTCTCTGCTGAGAACTATCCTCACCCAAATACGACATACCCAACGCACTAACCGTCGACCCACCCGCACTGGTCGCCCGACTATTTCCCTCCCCTCTCGCCCCCAACATCTCCGTCATCGCAGAATCCGAAAGCGTATCACCCATCATAACAGGCGCAGGTACACTCCCCGTCTTCCACCCCTCCAACGTATTCCTCCTCTCCCTAGTTGTCCCTTTCTCCGAAACCCCAGATTCAGGACTTAAAGGCCATCCCTCATCCCTCGGTGAGGAAAGACGAGTTGTCCCGAGGGTGTTATGTAATGTACTGGCTTCGCCTAGGGTGGTGTTCCAATCTATGTCTTCGTCACCCATGTATCCGTTTTGGTTTTCGTTTATGTTCCTTTCTTGTTTCTTCCTTAATTTTCTTCGGGTTCCCCATGCGCCTACGAAGGGGAGGAATGCGAGTTTAGAGGGTTTTTTAGAGGCTTCGGTTTCGGTCTGTAAGGTGGGGGATCGGTGGGGTGACGGGATTGGTATCGACGTTTTTCCCAGATGAGGAAGAGGGCGATGAGGAGGAGAAGTGCGAAAAGACCGATGCCGATGCCAACCCACATACCTACGTCTTTCGAGACGCCATTGTTGGATGAAGAGGCATTCGTATTTGTGGGTGACGAGGTGGGAGAAGTGGTATTGGTGGGATTTGTCGAGTTTTGAGTGGTGTTTGTGATGGTGGATTTTAGCTGGTATAAATCGAAATATCCGTATCCTCCACAGGTGGTGGTTACATTTCCGCTACATGGATAGTTGCAATAGGCTGGATCGCGGATGGTGGAGGCGTTGGAAAGTTTTTGGCCGCAAAAAACATTCGCTGATAGTTTATATATTAGTATGGCTTTGAAGTGTGATCAAATATGAAGGGTACATACCGACTGTCCTCTAAGGCTGCGTATTTATAATGCCCACTCCCATCGCTTGCTAAAGCTTCAAGGCAAGAGTCCAAACACAGTGGTACAGTAACAGCTTCCGGCATGGCCTGTATTGGACTTATGTATTTGCCATTAAGTCCTACTGCTCGGCCGCCAGCATCTGCGGGTAGTTCGTTGTAACACCCAAGCAAAACATAGTCGAACGATGCAGGTACAGAAGTTGGCGCATTGACAACTGCTGTAGTAGTCAATGGGGGAAGTGTCGAGGTCGAGACAACAGCTATAGTATTATCTTGAGCGGACGTCGGACCTATAGTCAGCAATAAAAAGAGTACCAAAAGGTACAGGAACGGAATGAGCGCCATCTTGCTCTATACAAAATGAAGAATGCTTGAGTAACTTCAATCCCTGGACCTGGGCCAGCAACGGAATGGAAGCAAGGAATAATGGGACAGCCATCTTTTGCCACGGGAAGCATGGTACGGATCTTTCCATTCTAGTACGAAAGCAGTAATACTCTGTGAAAAAGAACAAAGAAATGAACTTTGGTGGGGTTGAGGAGGGGTTGAACAAAGGAAATGCATCGTGCCGAGGGATTGCGATCGATAATAGCGAATTTGGTTTTTGAGAAACTCCTGTGCGACAATGTAATAAAAGAATCCCGTGTTGAGAAAGCCAATTACAGCATCGTAGAATTGTTTTGAAATCCAACTTGGCGAGTAAGTGATGGCACTGCCATATCACGTGGCCCAGGACAACGTCCAACGTCCAAATGCGAGTAGGTAAAATAATATATTACTTCTCAAACCAAAATGAAATTTTTGTGGGCTGATGTAAAGATAAAGGAGCGAAATGCGAACGAGAAATGGGACCAAGGCAAGGGCGGTCAAGAATATATGAAGAGATTTCAATGAGGGACTCAGCCACAGATAAGAAAAAACAGTATGAGATTTGCGTGTTTAGATCGCATCATTATCGGCTCAAAGACACCACACTTCCATATCAGCTCGGCCACGTGCAGGTCTCTCCTGGCTACGCTGATTCTGATATGCTGAGAGCAGCTCTCTATCTCCCATCCCTTCCAATGCGTATCTTGGTATCTCGTTTTCCCTGGGCACTGGCCCGTCGGGAGGCCGCCGCTATCAGTGTACGGCCCAGAGGGATTCCGAATACTGGGGTAATATCAATTTTGACTTGCCTATTGGAGTTGTTTGAATATCGCTACCACGATGAACCTGTACCCATCTCCAATGGTGTCGAGACCAAGTTACACAAATGGCGAGGGTGTTGATAGGGATTCAAAGATGCCATGGAAGCGAATCTGATGCTGCACGTCACCGCCTTCCTGGTTTGCAGTTTAGGGGGAAATAACCAGCAGAAACATCATGAAGGCGTGATATCTAATCTGGATTTAGGCGATCAAATCGAATGAACGTGCGTTGCGCAATCAGTGCTGCTCGCTGAATCTTGTGCCCCAGGATGCAAGATTCGCGGTTATCGTGTGATTGACTGATTGTGGACCAGGATGGAATCTTGCCCCTCACGGCCTCTCACCGTCAAAACAAATGCATGGCTGATAAGCCGATGGGTATAAAGATATCGCGTGCCCTCCTTCTTGAAGGGATTTACGAGGTCTGCTACCTCTCTGATTTCCCGACTGGAACTCGGTCTTGGAATATCTTCGAGCTTGAAGATTATTTAGAGCCGAGGAAAAGAAAAGGGAGACGAAAGAAAAGGAGAACTTGATCACGTGGCAAGAACTCGGCGGCCGGATCGGGCCGGGCTTCTCTCCACCTGCAATCCTCTTTTCTTCGGAGCTTCTCCTCCCACCAACACCAACACCACACGAGCCACGCTTTCTCGCCATCTCGAATACCCTCAACACCACGACGACACTTCTTCGACCTTACGCCTTCGTGTTCGTTCAAGCCCACGGAGCGAGCTGATCATCTTCCCCTCCTGCCCCAAGAGTCGAACAGGATCAGTGGATTCGGGAAATGCTCCGGGACACAGAGACCAACCAACCCCTCCATCCTGAGGAACATCGCCGCGCCACCAAATTGCTTTACCCTCTCTCGAGCGACACCCCCACGTTATTTAAATTCTGACGGTCTCACAGTTGTGTCACTCTTTTCGTCATCCCGCGCGGGGGTGCTTACTGGCCACCAAAAATGTCACTGAACGGCTGGGAGCTTACCCGCAGCTGCAAGGCTTCTGCAACCCAAGATCACCATCCGCAACCACCCCCCATCGTTGCTCTCGAATCACTGCCTTTGGAGTATGAATTTTGAACACCCGCAATATCAGCCAATATCCCGCAGCAAAACTACGGCACATCGCGCCCATTTTGCCGTAGAACTGGAAGCTGGGAGCTCCGTACAAATTAGTGGACACCGACAGATATCTCCAAATTTCACAACTCGAAGTCCAAACACTGGATCACATGTCAGCAGGAAACGACGACCTGTGAGTGGTTCATTTCAACGACAAAGCAAAAACTGGCTCGATCCGCGAGACGCCTCCAAGAATGGGGGGAATTTTCCTTTCCAGTCAGGCTTTCGATCTCGGTCCTATTTTTATTTTCTTGAAGGGGGTACCCAGGAGCTGAGCAAAAAATGGGGTACGGAGAGTGCGGGAGTCCCAGGTTCGGACCACTTTGGGAAATCAGCAATGTGAAATACTCACCGTGAAACTTTGCTGGAGTATTCAATTTCCATCAATCTGGAGAAATCTGGAGAAAGATCCTCTCACCGACTTGAAGAGAGTTCAAAGACTACCAACCACTTGACTTTCGGATTCTTGGTATATCTCATGACTCGTGATATCGATATATATGGCACACGAAATCATACGAGTGCCGCTTTATGGTTCGGGAGTTCTACGGTTGTGGTTGCTTATATCTAGCGCGACCGGATTTTGCTAAAACTAAAATCTAGGTTCTTTAAACGTTGGTTTTAAGCTGCGTGCTCGACAACTTGAGCCGCTCGACTTGTGGGTTTAGAAACGAGGGGTCATCATCGAACTCGGAGCTTCTAAGAAATCTCGTTCGGCGTTTTGGATGTCTTGCAGCAGAGATCCACTACAAGAGGACTGTGGCACTTGAATTTTCAACAGCGCAAAACAAGCGGCAAGAACAACAACTCGGAGATGCAGTATGAAATTCAATACTATCTCCGAATCTAGATTGAGTGAAGGTATCCACACATTTTGAAGAGGTGGCGAGTTGCTCGCGAGAAATTATCTTTCATGCAGTCCGGGTTGCTTCGGAATCTATTAGATTCGGATATTGTGCCCAAAGAGGTTAGAGTGCTGCATCAGCCATTGCCAGCTTGATGTTCGCAAGGTTGCGCTATTGCTATCCGAACATCACTAGCACTAATTATAGTTTACTAATTTTTAGATTGAGTTCAGAAAGTATTTACTTACCAGATACGCTTGTTATTGTCAATCCCGGCGTTCTGAAAGGAGAGAACGTGGGATGGCCCCTGAAGCCAGTTCAATTCAGGCTGTTCTCAGAATCTCAACCCTCAGAAGCGAACTGAGGGGCTTCCATTTCAATGTCCACGCGAATGTCAGGCTGTCGGCGGAGCATTGGGAAAATGTTTTGACAAGGGGCCCTTGCGAAATACCCCACGCTCACTCATTTAGCGATTCAATACAGAGTGCTGACGTCAATTTCCCCAAAAACAATAAGACCTGCATCTGTACGTTTCGAGGTCGATAGTGGAAGCGGAACACCATTCGACACTCCTCTCCCCAGGTCTTGGTTATTGGGCGTGAACTTTCAAAGTCAAATTTGTGGAATCGAATGAAAGCAAGCTGCTTCTTTCTTCCAGAACACCAATTCGGGACGGGGACGTAGAATGACGCTTCTAGAGTCGCGTCTAATAGAGCCGCTAACAGGAACCCGCGCTTAAAGGGACAGTGTTGTTGGAGGGGTAAGTGCTCCGTACCAAGAAACGCTTGTTCTCTTCGACCAAACGCCATACACGTCTATCAAAACTCGATAGTGGCACACGGCTGCAAGATCGGTAATAAATTGGCAGGCCCTGCTGGTGGTGCGAACGTCTGTAACAGCCACTACTGTCTTGTCCTCCACGCCATACCCACGCCATATCCTTCTGCAGACACCGATTTTGATACTGGCTGGAATACGACCCGCAGCAATGGAGGTTTTGCCACGGAGAACGGAAACCCAAAAGCTTGACTTGTTCCAGACCTGAAGAGAGAAGAAAATTTCTTCTTGCATTCGTGGAGTGGAAAATTTCTCTCAAAATACGAAAAGACGGACACTTCCGTCCTACATCGCACCTTCTGCATGAAATTCGCCTTCGCGAATGTTGTCAGGCCTCGGCATTTCCAATTTAGGTTCTATATTCCAGTCTTCCAAACCAAACTTGAAGAAAAAAATCGAACGATTCGACTTGGACTTCAGAATCGGGTGCCGCCAAATGATATTCGCAATGAATCCGTATTGTACGGAGATATCTCGTTGAGCCAAACAGACCCCTGTCCTTAACTGGAGTCTTAGTACACCCTGAATATCGGAACGACTGAAGGGTCGCAGATTTAATAGTTGACCACACACGATGACCAGTTTGAACCTGACAAATGTGCGAATATGTGCAGCATGCGGCAAGGAAAGTTCGAAGTGCGTATGTGGAGTAGAATTCCACTCCTTCCAAGAAAAGATTCCGAGGGCATTGCAAAAACGAGAAAGTGGTGTTCTGTCGGATCCAGGTTGATGCTCCAAAAAGTCAGGATTTGGTAGCGGGGTTGGGAGGAAGGAACCTGCAATCAATTAAAGTTCTCACACCTCTGCCCGAGCCAGAAAGCTCGGGATTTCCCCTCCAAAAATCAACTCCCAACTCGTTCACTCTGGAGACAGCTTTCTTTTGAAATCCAAAAGGAAAAAGGGATTCATAGCGTTGAGGAAATGGATGAATGTCAACACCCAATTGTCGCAGCAATGCCTTGCACAGAGACACTTCATCGACAACCCCCCACCCCACGCTTCCCTCAATATGCAGGATACCTTGTTCTCAACCCCAGGACATGCATCGCTGCCCCTCCACCACTCACGTCCCTGGTAAGAGACATTACAACGTCAGCCAGAGGATGCTGCCGATCTCCATTCGTACGGATGTTTTTCGTAAACACTCCCATCTTCAGCGGGTAACGGCAAGGCAAGAAGCCTAGATTTACAAAAAAAAAAAAGAAGAAAAAAAAGATTAGTTGGGAAATATATGGTTCCAGGATAGGCCTCCCACTGTGCAGAGACTCTTCCTCAGTTAAGACATCCAGCGACTATTTTGATGGATCACTTTCCTCGAGAGGAAGCGGAGGAAGAAAAGCACATGCAAGGTTCTTCTTTGCATCCCACCTCCCTTGAGAGTCCGCGACTGGGTGGAGCGATGTGGGGTTGGACGCAATTTACGGTATGCGCTACTGAACCATGCGCGACGACGCCTCTTCATGTGGGAGCCCTTGTCTTGAGGAAGAAGGTTGGAGGGTTCGCAGTGCGGCAGATGTACGAATTGAGAGTAGGGATATGGGAAGACGGTTTCGACTCTCGAGTCAGGCTGTTTTACTTGCTGTAAATCATCACAACTTCCCGTGATGGCCAGCAGCGCATGGCATCGGAGATGCAGGTTCTTGAAAGAAGAGTTGCTTTTGGAACGACTTGCATGGTGTGGGTCAATATTCTTGAGAATTATTCGCCTGTTTGACATGAAAATGATATCGCGAGCGTACACTACATCGTACATACTAGTAGTGTACGGCTCGAGTTACAGTTTACACTAACATTTTTCTGCAGCTTCGGGAGTTGAAGACTTTTCAGGAGGACATTTATTTTGCTATTCTGCTAACTACTCTACTCTACTAATAGTAATAACAACAGTCATTCGTCGGATCACATCCCAGGTAATAGGGACTACCTAGTTGGGCCCAAACTCTGTTATACGACGGTATTTTAGGGCTGGAAGTTCTGCCGCAGAGGCTCAAGATGTAAAAGCTTGGGTGCAATGTTTCAAACCAATGAATTTCCCTCTTGCTCTTCTCGCTTGTCTTCGTTTTGCTGTGTTTATCTTTTTTCCCAGTGGCTCTTAGCAACACTCTTTTCATTCCTATATCGATCGTCTTCTTCTTCTCTTCTTCAACTCGGAGTACTGGCAACACTTTTCCCGTTGGCCGCTTTACCGTTCACAAATCGTCCCTCTTCTTGGGACTGTCATTGCGTTGGGCAGTGGGTCTGCACGCTTGCACACCCGAACGCTAACCATCGGCGTGCATCAGCGATGCTTCTTCGGTACAACAAGTTCCATCTTCCTCGGCCGTGAGTGGTCAGCGGCGCTGTGTTCTGGTGAAGGGGCTGGTCGAGATGGTCACTTTTCCAAATTCACTGGTGTCGTTTTTGCCAGGGTTCACCACCGAGCCAGGCTTGCGACAGGCTTCAGTGCCTGCAACCAGCAATGCCAGGGTTCCCAAGAGCAGTCAGGCCCGCTACTCAGGCCTGTCCTAGATTTAGACCCTGTTTACGTCGACATTTTCGCTTCCCTCGGCCCAGCCTGCGCCTGGTGGGTGAATTTCCAGGCCTAAAGTTCACCTAAAGTTGGACTAAAAAGCTCGCCAAACTCGCCAAATTCGCTCACCCACGCCGAGATGCACCGCTGGGGGCACGCGGGTCCACCCCAAATCCACCTTCAACCCCCATGGTGCCCAGTGCCCACACCTCCCGTCTTCCTGCTCCCTCCACCCTCCGAGACGAACGACCGCTGCTGCTGCTGCGCTGCTCTTGCCTGAGTCTGCGACGACGGCGACACTACTCACTCCACTAAAGCAACGCACTTTACTTACCACCACTCACGCTCGTCGACCTCGAACCACCCACCACTCATCGTCTCGCCTGCCCGCACCTTCAAATCCCGTTTCTCGCTCGCTGGAAAGTTACCGAGTACTTACTCAACTTCATCCATTCCTCGACTGCGCGCCACTACACTACACCACACCACACGACCATCGTCTGCTCTCCTCTTTGTCTCCTCGACGACAAGCATATGCTGCGACTCCAATTCTCTCGACAAACCGCTCCCGATTGTTGAGCGTCACTCGGTGGCCAGTGCCGCACCATTGTTCGGATTTCCTCACCGCAGCCGTGCATCGCGAACCTTTCTGCCGCCAGCCTCGACTCGCCGACTCGCTCGCTACAAAGTACCTCAGGTAACTCGCATATCCAGAACCTCGTCGCAAAGGCCGGTGAACCCCTCTTTGGGTCTCCAAAAACGAAGGAAGCGAAAACGAGGTCCAATTCTCCCCCATCGCATTCCATTCACCAGGAATTCCTCGACCCCTCGACCATCTCTTGGATTTCGGCTACACAATCATAATTGCAAGCGGAGGAAGATCCAGTCTTCCGGAGGAGGTGTGTTACTCCAACAATGTCGGGCGCGACACCACAATATGAGGAGCGTGGGGGGATTTTACGGAGTGTCCACGCTCCCTTTGACACAATGAATCCAAGTGGAGCTACTCAGTCAAAACCCACATCCTCAATGTCGACGTCAATAACAGAGCACGACTACCGTTTCCCACGCAGACCTGTTCACCAGCAACATCGCGACAATTTTCCGCAAGAATTTACCCCGTACAATACTAATAACTCAACCATAAACAACACCGGTACCAGCACGCTGGTCAATCTGGATCATTCGGGAGGAAATAGTGCGCGCAAGGACTTGCTGCGCGAGAGCTTCTTTCCCACGTGGAAAGATGACGCTGCTGGCGAGGAATTTGATAGCCCGGACGAAATGCAGAGGAAGGATCCGTTGGCAACGCAGATATGGAGGTTGTACAGCAAGACCAAGAAGCAATTACCCAACCAGGAACGAATGGAGAATCTCACCTGGCGCATGATGGCCATGAGTCTGCGAAAGCGCAAGCAGCAAGAAGAAGCCGCTCGGTATGCTGAAAATGATTCTACAATGCCGGATAATCTTCTAATTTCAAACACTAGGTTGGCCAAGCAAGCGTCAACGAGCACTCCAAGTGGAATTGCGCAGTTGAGAAAGTCCTCTGAACAACGACCGGCAGCAAATACGGACAATTCGGATGCCATGAACCTCGATGACTTTATATTTTCAGACAACATTTCAACTCCTGCGGGGTTGGGCATGTCACCTTCCCCAGAATTCGTCAAGAAAGAAGCCGACAAATCTTCCAATAATGTTGCTTCTGCGATTCCAATTAAGATGCAAAAAAAATCGGCGCAATCGGCGCAAAGTGCGCAGTTCGCTATTCCTCAATCCGTCCCTGTTCTTCACCACAACCCTCGTAACGCTGAAGAATTTAATTATGTGCAGAGACATGTTAGGAAAACTAGTATTGATGAGAGACGTGTGAGTAATTACTCTTTTTGGTGACGCTTATGATTTGTTTTGTGGTTACGCCACTTGTGATATCTCTGGGTTGAGTTTCATGCTGACGATAATAGGCCCGGAAACGACCTGCCGATTTCTCTCCCCACGTACCTGCTGTCAATTCAATCATGATACCCAACAACCCCGATCATGATGCAGATATCAATGATTATTCTTTAGATCAACCTCATCACCCAGACATGTCTCAGCACACTCATCCGGCGATGCGATTTCAACTCGACACTTTTAATATGGAGCACGATCCCATTATCACCTCCGCGGGTCCATTCCAGCAAAGCTTCAACTTTTCCCCCTCACACTCCCCCCTCGTCCAGCATGGACCATTCTCCGCCATTTACAGTCACTCTTCAATGCCCTCTTCCTCCATGAATTCGAATGATTATTATTCGCCCCCTGGAAGTGCTTATCCATCCACCGCTTCAACCCCACAGCCGATACCAGAAAACGAGCAAATGTACTTTTCGAATCATGGCATGGATATGCGTCCGCCTCGACCACATACGTTCAGTCACGGCCCATCCAGTCTATCAAATTCTATGGCTCCTCAATACATGTACAATGCAAATGGGGGCTCAATGTTCACCGCTGTTACAACCACTGCGGCCCAAAGCAACTCTTACACGGCCCCAGGAGGTTTTAACATGTCGCAACACATCGATCCCTCTCAGGTTTTCCAACCAGATCATCCCGTAAGATCTCCAGGTGTTCACATGGGCCATGAAAATATGTTTAGTTTCGGAGCGGATTCAGATAACGAAGACGACGAAGGTGCTGCTTTTGCTGATAGAACCCTTATGATGCAACACGACTTTGCGCAATCTCCACTGGAGGATCCAAATATGGAAATGACTTCCGGAGGACCTTTGCAATGGGACGCTTCTCTACCAGGACAGTTCAACACACAAGCCGCACGATATCCAGGTGGACCACCACGAAAGCAGGTTACGATTGGAGGTACAGCTGATATGGGTTCATCCTCACTTGAATGGGATGGGTCAGGAGGTTCTTTGGGTAGAAGTCATGCCTCAACTCAATCCGTAGCGGATAACAGAAACAGAAATGGGAATGATCGTAGACAAAAGATCCCACGCACTGCCTCCACACCAAACGCGGCAATGATGGGTCAACGCAGTGGAAATCCATTTGATCACATGGCTCAGTCAAATCCTAATTCGCCACCGGATGCAAATAACATGTCAGGGTTTTCTTCTGTTGCTCCTAGTCGGCCATCTTCGCCAGGTGGCTCTAAGCATGGTTCGACCACAAATCTCTCTGGTGCCGCAGGTGCCCAGGGCGAGAATGGAGTTCCCACCACTTGCACCAATTGTTTTACCCAAACCACACCACTGTGGAGAAGAAATCCTGAAGGACACCCCCTCTGCAATGCTTGCGGTCTATTTCTCAAACTTCATGGTGTTGTTCGACCACTTTCTTTGAAAACAGATGTTATCAAGAAACGCAACCGTGGATCTGGTGCTTCTATACCAGTCAGCGGATCCGGAGGAACTTCGACAAGAGCTTCAAAGAAATTGGGCAACGCCCCTATAACCAGCATGCCAAATACGAGGAAGAACTCCGTCATTGCAACCTCTAATACAGCCCCAGCAACACAAGCAACTACTCCAACCAGTGTACGAGCAAGAAGTGTCAACGAGAGCCAAAGCCCACAGTCCGTCACTGGATCCGCTGGTAATGGTGGCAGCACAGCAGGCAGCACACCCACATCTTATCATGGATCTGCTGGTTCATCCGTAGGTACTACTGGAGTTAGTGGCGGCAAAGGCGTTGTACCAATCGCAGCAGCCCCGCCCAAGGCAACTCCTGGCCCAGGTGCAGCAGCATCAAATGTAACAACCAGACCAAGTGCTACAGTTGCTCCAAAGAGACAACGCAGACACAGCAAGAGCGTGAGCGCCATCGAAAGCATGGATGTCGATTCTCCAGAAAACTCAACTGGTTCCAATGAAGCCGCCAAATCTATTGGAATGGGCATGATGAGTTCCGGAGGTAGCATGTCCAACATGGGCCTTGCGAATGGATTTGGAATGAGTACCAGACCCATGGCACCTGGTATGGGTATGCAAGGCATGTCAGGCATGAGCGGGTCTTCTGGCATGGGAGCCCCGGGACAAGGAGTCGGTGGTGCTGGTACGGGACCACAAGAATGGGAGTGGTTGACTATGAGTCTCTGAATGATTTTGCATTTTCCCAATTGGTCTTTTAAGACTTTTATTTTTGGATACAGGGCGCTTTTATCTGGGAGGTTTTCAATTGCTTTTCTCTTCTTCAACTTTGCACATATACTGGGAAGGGATGTTATGGGATCAGAAGCGGGATTGTTTTTGCTCTTTGCTTTGATACCATCGTTGCTCTTTTCTCTCATCGGATATCTGCGCTTCCTACGATGCTTTTTCCGACCGACGCTTTAATGAAACGATACATTTCCTCTTCTCGCGCAGCAACGATCACGATCTCCTCTAGTTGTATAGAAATCATGGGGGCAGGCAGGCATCTTGGCTTGCATCGCCTGGACGATTTTTCTGGTTTTGAATTTCCTGGCTTGGACACCCTCGATTGCGTGCGACGCGGGTGTTTTTGCTTACACGATGGGTAATGGGGGGAGGATACTCTTTTTTGGATATTACGTTTTGGGTTTTGACAGATTTTTCCTTTTATTATGGGATCTGTTGCGTTGCCATGGCTTGGGGATGGGAGGGGGGTTTGCTTCGTTTTTTGATGTTATTTTTGCGGGTGATGTCATTTTTTTGGGGGGGGGGGG
>LLEY01000294.1:0-46619 GCA_001414485.1 Calycina herbarum | reverse complement strand
CCCCCCCCCCCCCCAAGTCTTCCACTACGACATAGCCTATACCCCCCTCCTAATGTCCTACCCCACCGAAATCTTCCCCTACTCTCTCCGCTCCAAGGGAATCGCCGTAGAATTGTTCGCCATCTACGGGTCCCTAGTAATAGCCGCATTCGTGAACCCCATAGGTCTAGAAAACATCGGATGGAGATACTACATCGTCTTCTGTTGTTTCCTCTGCGTTTTCCTGGTGGTAACTTGGTGGTTGTTTCCAGAGACGAAGGGGTATAGTTTGGAGGAGATTGCTGTGTTGTTTGATGGCGAGCCGGATGAGAGGGATAGTGTTAGTGATGCAAAGGTTATGGCTGCAGCGGGGATTGATCATCGGGAGGATGTTGGGAAGGTTTAGAGAGGCGTGAGGAGGAAGGGGAGGTTGTAATTTGGTTGTAAATAGTGCGTTCGAAGGGGGGTTGAATGGAATTGTATACTTTGATGTGATGATAGTTGTGTAGTCGGTGATTGTGAAATACCGCAAGTACATCATACCCCAAACCAACCTTGAGGTCTTTCAGAATAATGCCCGTCTTTCTGAGCTCCAGAATCCACCCATGAGTAGGTCACACCATCTACATAAACCAACTTGTCAACTATAATTCTTATGTAGTATTCTGGATTGAATTGGGTATTTATGTACCTGAAGCTTTGAGGGCACCTACTCCCAGCTTGGTTTTTAACAAAACGTAATCAACGCTATACAGTAGACCCCCAATCGAGAATCGATCTATCCGAAGAATTGTAGATGTGTAAAAATACGAGACCATTGCACAAAGATAACCTGCCCACCTCAGTTTGGCGAGTCCACTTCTCCTTTCACTTGCTCACCAACAGGCTCCTCCCCCGGAGTAACTGCAACACTCATGGCCTCGTCCAGAATCTTGATCCCTTCCTCAATCTCTTCCTCGGTAATATTCAAAGCGGGTACAAATCGTAGGGTGTTTTTGCCAGCCGTGATGATTAACAATCCCCTTTCACGAGCAGCCGTAACGATTGGTGTTGGGTCTTGAGATAGTTGTAAGCCAAGAATAAGCCCACGTCCTCGAACTTCCTGTACCAACTGTGGGTATTTCTTTTGCAGATTCTCGAAGTGCTTGCGGAAGATCTCGCCCTTGTGGACCACCCCCTTTTGAAGGTTTACGTCCGCAAGGCGAGAAACGATGTTATTTGCGATTCGAGATCCAAGAGGGTTTCCACCAAAGGTTGTTCCATGGTCACCCACCTTGATCGCATCCGCCACTCGCTGATTGACGATGGTTGCTCCAATAGGAAATCCATTTCCAAGTGCTTTCGCGGTGGTGATAATATCTGGATGTGCTTCTTTTGGTAAATGGGAGTGTGCCCAGAAGGTACCCGTTCTGCTCAGACCGCATTGAATCTCATCATATATCAATACCACATGTTTCCTTCTGCAGATTTGTGCCAGGGCAACCAAAAACTCAATTGATGCTTCGTTCACACCACCTTCGCCCTGGATTGGCTCGACAATTACACCACATGTATGGCCGGTCACCAGCTTGTTTAAATCGACCTCCTGCTCATTGAAATTCCCATACCTGAATCCTGGCAACAACGGCCGGAAAGGGTCTTGGTATTTAGGATTTGGTGTGGCCGAGAGGGCTCCCAGGGTTCGGCCATGAAATGAGCCATGGAAAGAAACAATATCCTTCTTGTGACCCGGGCTCTTCGCGTTTCCCATCTTGCGTGCAAATTTGATAGCAGCTTCGTTGGCTTCCGTGCCCGAATTGCAGATGAAGGCGGCACTGGCATCATGCATTCCCCCAGATTCCACGGTCTTTTGTACGAGGAGTTCGGAGAGGGTACCAGTCCAGAGGTTGTGGTAGAGGTTGGATGTGTGAACGAGGGTTTTGGCCTGAATTACAGAATTAGGTCAGAATTGAGCCAGAGTAGGTGGGCATTTTGAGGATGAGTAGGCAGCCTACCTGATCCGCGATGATCTCGCTCATCTCCTCGTCACAGTGACCCAAGGCATT
The DNA here is from genome assembly GCA_001414485.1 of Calycina herbarum. Lineage (NCBI taxonomy): Eukaryota > Fungi > Ascomycota > Leotiomycetes > Helotiales > Pezizellaceae > Calycina > Calycina herbarum. Next base: position 44,595 of record LLEY01000294.1, on the reverse strand, counting down.
GACTGCTATGCCAGCAGTGAAATCCAGGTATTTCCTATCCTCCTTGTCCCAGAGATTGACACCTTTCCCTCTGACGAATATGGGTGGTGGTTTGGCGTACGTCTTGACCATATATGGGCTTTGTTCCTTGACGATGGCACCGGTTTCTGAATCTTCAACGGGGTCGGCATTAGGAAGTTGCGAGGCATAACGTTTGAGTATGCGATTGGCAGGTGCGGAGAGTCGGGGGGTTTTGAGGGAGGTTGTTAGCCTCCTTGCAGATATTCGGAGAGCCATCTTGGTGGTTTGTTATGAGCAATTGAAGGTTGAAGAGAGCTGTCTGGGGATCTGGGGAGTGAGTAACTCTTGAGCCCACCAAGCGTCCCCCCTGCAAACTACCCACAATCTTAGCGTTATCGGAGCTGCAGCCGACTTTTTCTTTTCCATCCTTCGCCACGACAATTTTTTGGATTGATGTCAAGAAAAGTGCACTGAAAACTCTTCATTAATTATTAACTCATATTTTTGTTATATGTATTAAGAAAAATAGTTATGTAGCGGGATCTGAGCAACTCTCCTCTCACCGCCTTGGGCATAAAAGCTGAAAGAGGAATGAACCATTTTCAAACCTCTCCACGCCGTTCAACTGGCACTGACTAGGGTCTGTCGGTTTGTATAGGGCCACTACCACCATGGGCCATGTGACTAAACCTGGGGAATATTCTGGACATTGAGACTGAGTATTACATCGCCAACTTCTCTGTTAATCGCCCTCATTTCCTCCCCCTTTCAAAATCCCATGGTACGGTGTGAGGATGCCACAACACCAAAATCCCGATGATTCTGAGGCACTGCTACAACTACAAAATGACGCGCCCACGGCCAGCAAGGTAAAAAAAGCTCAACGCGCTTCGGCAAGCACCACCAGCCCCTCAACCTCATTTCAAGACCCCCTGAACCAACCTTTAGGCGCCGCCGATCAAGCCTGTAAAGAGTGTAGGAGGCGGAAAAGCAAATGTAACCGGGGAATGCCCACATGCGATCTCTGTATTAAATACAATCGACATTGTCTGTATGAGAAGCACAGCAAGACTCCGCTGACAAGAAAGTGCGTCTCTATACTCCCCCATCAGTGACCATGCTAATATTCCCGTAGGCATCTCACCGAGGTCGAAGAAAGACTGGAAAGAGCAGAAACACTATTAATACAAGCACGTCTTATTCCTCCCGCAAAAAGACCAATCGCAAATATACCAATAGCAATACCTAGAGACTCGACCCCACTAACCCCTCATGATGCCTTCAACTCAAAATTCGACTTTTCAAATCTTCAAAACCCCATACCGGGTCTACCACATGAAACCACATCCCCGGATCCAATGATGTATCAAGAATCACCTATTCTTAACTCCTTCAACCAATTAAATTCTCACGTGGTCCCTACTCCTTTTCAAAATGCCCCAAGAACAGAAGAAAGTCCGGATAGCTTAGAGGTAGTGGGGCACCAAGGAGACTCAGCTATCACTACCGACACCGAAGCTCAAAGCACACCAAACCCCCTCGAGTGCCCACCAATGGACGATTTTGAATGGGATGAGCAATACGTTTCAGTCATCGAGTCAAACGATCAAGATTTCTCATCCTGGGCATCGAAATCGAGTGAGGCAGCCGAAACCGACGAGAACGTGGTTGATGGAATGGCTTCTCTTACAGTCGACGAGAAAGAGGGGGGATACTTGGGGGTAGCATCTGGAGCTGCCCTACTACGAATAATCGACCCACTTCCCCTGGCACGAAAGAAACCTACATCCTCTCGACCTCGCTTAGAACGGTTCTCAACTGGATCCGCTGCTCCGAATTCACAATTCTACCATATGCCCAATCCAAATCGCCATATTTTGGATTCGATGATCGATTCTTATTTCAAGTTATACCATCTTAGTTATCCAATTGTTCATGAGCCGACTTTCCGAGCCCAATACTCTGAGGTCATACCACGACCGAATGGTGATTGCTGGCTGATTTTAGCATATGTGATTGCTGCTCTTGGTGTATATACAACATCCACATCACTTGGAGGTAATTGAACCCCCCCCTTTAAAAAACAAAAATAAACCTTCAATTGACTTTCTCTAACAACAACTAGGTACCGACCTACCCCTTTTCGCCCAAGCAAAGTCCATGCTCTCAATAAATTTTCTAGAAGCTGGCAATTTGACTTTGGTACAAGCTCTAACACTTATCTCCAACTATCAACAAAAACGAAATAAACCAAATAGTGGTTACAATTATCTAGGACTCGCCGTTCGAATGGCCATGGGTCTGGGACTACACAAAGAATTCCAAGGATGGAACATCTCACCCCTCAAAATGGAGATTCGCCGTCGAGTATGGTGGTCTCTGTGTGTCTTTGATGTTGGTGCCACAATCACATTCAGTAGACCTATGGCATGGCCTGGAGAGGGAATCGAAGTCGCATTCCCAATGAATGTTAATGACCGGGTTTGTTTGTCTTCGTATTTCAGATATATTTTACTAATCGTCACTTGCCAGGACCTCACAATGGCATCAACAACCTACCCAGAAGAAAGCAACGAAATAACCCCTTATACAGCAGTCCGCACCCAAGCCGCCTTCCACATGGCAACAAATCGTATCTACGCCCGCGTAATCTCAAAGCCCTTTCCCACAGCAAAAGAACTCCTACATCTGGACGATACCTTGATTGGAAATTGGCTCTCTAACTTATCGCTTTATTTCACTCAACATGCCTTTATCCCACGAAAATATAGTTTCGCGCACGCAGTAATGATGTGGCGATACCGAAATCTTAGGATCATCATGTATCGTCCCTTCGTCATCCGAAAAGCTTTATACGCTCGAAATAGAAGGACGGATGAATCGCCCGAGAGTTTCCAGGCTTATGAACGGTGTCTTGATGAGGCGAGGAGTACTATTGCTTCGATCAGGGAGTTTTGGGAGGGTGGGGAGAGAAATAGACTTACGGCTTGGTATGCTTTGTAAGTTGACCCGGATATTGAATCATTTCTTTGCAATTTTTGACGTGGTGGCTAGATACTTCCTTTTCCAGGCTGTACTTATTCCCTGCATCTGTCTCCGGAACTCACCCACCTCACCGGAAGCTTCGCATTGGCGGACACAAATTCTCACCACCTTATCCATCATCTCCTCTCTCACTTCTGTGAACTCATCCTCACCGAGATGTCACCAGGTTATTATGAAGCTTTGCGGGCAGTACCTTCAAAATGAGAATCAAGATGCGGGTGGGGAGGGTGGGTTGGTTAATGGCGAGGGAGGGGAGGATGGAACAGGTGGCATGGTTGGTGGACTAAGCCCTATCAATGAGAGCCCCCAGACGCAGATGAATAATGTTTACAGTATGATGTGGCCCAATGTACCGGCGTTGGAGGCGGATGTTGTAATGCAAGATGATGCTTGGATGGAGTTTTTGAGGGGGGAGGATCCGGACTTTGGGAATTTTGGGGGTGAGCTGCATCATGGTGTTTGAGGGCTGGGTCGATGATTGATACCCTTTGGGGTGGCGGGGGTGTTAGGGTGGGATTTGAGAAAGGAAAATGGAAAATGCATTGGCTGTGTTGAAGCTGGAATTGAGAACAGACATGACTCGTAGATCAATCTAGGAATGAGATTCTATCTTGTCTGCTCTGAGTGTTTTTTCCCCACAAACCCCAAAGTCCCTCTTTTGTAACTGATGTCGAATTCCCGTCACAAGCATGCCTTCCATTCACTCCTTCGACCCTAACCCAACTTAAGCCCCTTCTCTCCTCTCTCCACTTCTCCTCCCCCTTCCCTCCACTCCGTTCAAAATCTCAACTCGGGTCTCTTCCATCCCTCAATGACATTAACGCATGGTGCTGTGTGGGTAGTTTTGTTTTCCTAATCAACCACAACGTATTAGTATCGTACTTCTTTGCCTCCGATGGTAGCAGCAATTTTGAGTTCGAGTTCGAGTGTGGGTGGGGATTGGAGAAAAGGGAAGGGGGAAAAGCGAAGACAAACCTTTCCACAACAACCAGCATAAGAATCTTCGATCAAACAATAGAATTGGGTTGAATCTTCTTCGAGGGGTGTTGCTGTGAAACCTGTTGTTGGAGATAAAGATGTTAGCCTTGAGGGGTTGGAAAGACTAGGGGATCAGAGGGTGTGGGTGCTGAATGGAAATCCGGGAGAGAGGGCTGAGAGGAGGAATGGGACATACAATCTTTTCCCACAAACCCGGTACTATTCTGAGAAACTTGGATGTCGCAACATGCTGCTTGGTATTCTGAGGGTACGGTTGGGGATTGACAGGTCCATGCTTTGACTCCTAACCCTCCTACAACGAGAATTGATACGATGGATTTCATATTTGCTCTCTTCTCTTGTCTTTCGTCTTCGGGTGTTTAGAAGTGGAATTGGGGTTTGAGGGTTGGTGGGATTGTGGGGATGGGGAAAGGTGATGGGACGGAGAAGGGGATATGGATGTGGAAATTTGAAGATTTGTAATTTCCCCGTGGTTACGGTGATGAGTTCATGGTGTTGCATTGTGTTACTGATCGCTTCTCTTGGTTTCCTTGTTGGGCTAAAGGTGTTACAGTGGTACGGAGTTGATAGATTCTTTTCTGGGACTTGAGGTGTACTTGAAATGAGGGGGAGGGTATGTGAGATGCTGGGAGGTGAGTTTGGCATTTGGAGATGTAGGTTGATGTGTATTGTTTGTTAATGGAGAGGTGAGGTGGCGGTTACAACAAAATCGGTCTTCGACACATTATTTTTTCAAACCTCAACTTTAGGATAATTGAAGTGCCATAGTGGAAGCACTAGTACTGGAATTATTGGATCTTGCATGTTATTCTGGTCTTTGTATTTGTAACATTCGGAAATCATCAAGTGACGTGTGTCTTATGCCAAGGGGGAGGCCAAATTAACCAATGGGTGACCAACACCAAGGATACCAACCTTTCTCGGCGAATTTAAGTTTACTTTCAACGGGTTTCTGGTTATTGACTGCGCAATTCCTATTGGTCTTCGCTGCCCTTGTGGTCCGATGTTGTTTAATAGTTGGAGTCTGTCGGATTGAACAAAGGAGCCAAGGTTGGTTTTCTGAACAAAGACCAAGACCCAACTATATTAGGTCAATTACTTCTTGAATTTATTCAAAACCACAAACTGGTGCCATGGATTAAACACTGCCGTTTCAAAATGACCGATAAAACTACAACTCAAATATTTCCCTTCGAAGACACGAATGTCGGTGACCCAAGAACTCACCATACCGGAGCAACTCGAGAAAACATGGTCATGGATCGCTGAAGAAGTTTCCAAGTGTCCGGGTGTAAAGACAAACCCACCCCGGAAGAATGCGAAGGGGAAAATCATCGGAAGCGGACATGGTTTTATACATCCGGCCTTAAAGCGAGGGCAGTAAGTACAATCCCGAATCCGGAATCAACGTGGCGGCCTGCCTTTGAAAAATATACTTTCAACGAGATGATTTTGTAGGTTGTCGGGCCGTTTTGTTTCCACTGGTTCGACGACGATTGTAAACATCATCGTCCCAAAGTTTTGGAGGTGACGAAAAGGCGGATGAAGAAATATCCCTTCTTTCAACGGAGGAAGTACACAGAACAAATCTTAATTGACGAGTGGAAGCGATTCCCGAATTTTTATGGAGAGGATAACGAGCTTATACCTCCTCTCTATTTATTACTATACTATATCTAAGTAAGTATAATAAGAATAAACTTAGTAATAGTTGATTCTTAGAAAACCCCCTTTTTATAAGAAAATTTTTCATACCCTTGTAAAGTTAAGTAGTCTTTACTAGGACCCTATAAAAACTTAGACATATAAACGTGTCTGTTTTCTTCCTAAAAAGTTCTTAGAGTAAGAAAGGGGGTATAGAGTTCTTATTAGCTGTTCTCAGGGATATAATAATATACGTTATTGTTAGGTAAAGAGGGAAAGAGTGTCTAAGAAATAAGAAATTTTATAAAAACGTACGGTTTTTAAAATATCGTTAAAAGGGAAGCTTAAATCGCAACTCACTGTAGGTGTACAAAGGTTATTAAATTGAGGAGTGAGAAATCTTTCGCATTTTGTTTCAAGGCACTTCAGTATTTCTTGAACTTTTGCTCATAGGAGTAGTATTCACACCCCAACGTCCAAGCTAAAGGATGAGAACTGTACATGAAGCTGAGCCAACTTATCCGTTTTTGATTTGTTTATTATAGTCAAACGTACTTCGTCATTTGAAGTAAACAAAGGAGAAATTCGCATCTAGATAAACAGAACTTCATTATCTTGGTATTCAGGAACGACTCATGCTAAAATTTTACCCCCTGCAAATGGGATCTCGTGCTGGAATTGAAATGCCGGTCTTGGTTTCAATTTAAGCGAGCCTGATGTCACATACAGAAAGAAATTCCGAAGAGGAGGGAGCAAATAATCTTTGCGGTGGAGATGGCTCCCAAGACCCATGGGATTCTTCATTCCCATGATCGATGGGAATGCGAATCTCAGGCGTTGGTCCCCAATTGTTGGTTCGCTTTAAGCCGTGTTCGAAATTCGCTTACCTTATAACCAACCAGCATTTAACAGACATTCGTGGGGTTCTTTTTCAATTAATCTGTATATCCGAAATTCACTTCCAATGCTAATGATGAAGCAAGAGCAGGGCCAGCGAAGACCTTCTATCGCCCACGGGCTGTTATATCTAATGAAATCACAACACCACAAAATGAGCTGCAAGAATGATATTCTAAACCAACGTAAACTAGAAGAAGAATTGCATTGAGGCGACCAGCCTTTTAAAGCGCTCCTTCGCCACGAGGCGGTTGAAAATTCAATGTGAAAATGAGGGAAAATTCCTTAACCAACAAGCCAGCAACCATCATCTCACCATGCCACTAGCATTTCTCGGAAGATTTAAGGGAACTGGCGGCATTGTTTTGCTCTGGGGTTCTCCTTACGTAAATATAACGGTGATCATGCGATCAAAAATCAAGAAATAAATAGGCTGTTGGACTAACTTGATGAAGTTGGAAGTTAAATGTTACAACAAAAGAGAAGAGAAGTTCCAGTTGAAATGACACTGCAATGAACATGATGACCCAACTGATCTTCCGTGCAATTGGTGGGAAGTGAATTGAAAGCATTGCTTTCCTTTTTGTAACCAAAAGTCAAAGCAATATGTGGAAGTTCGTGAGTTGGAATGTCGAAACAAAGAACTATCGATATGCCACCAAGTTTATTTCTCACTCACCTCGCGACCTATTGACTGCGCCGTAGGAAAAGAAGTATACAAACTTCTTCTCTCTCTCTATCGGGTTGCCATCGCTCATCTCAAGAGATCATCCAAGACACCAAAACAAGAGAACCAAAAACTCTAGGTACGGTTTTAAACTTTCTTCAACACACTCAGATGCGCTCACAACATGTTTGATCATTACAGTGCTCTTCATTCTCAGAACCAAAAGGATTGGGCTGCAGAGAAGTACTAGGGGGGAAGCAGGTGTTGCGGACCCAGTAGGTCTAAAATGGACTAAGCGCATGGCAACAGGCTCGGAGAAGGCTTCAAGTGACCGCGAAAAAAGGGTTATGTACAGGAGGAGGGGGGTAAAGAGATTCTTGAAACCTTGATTGGAGTCGCCCGACAGATGACTTATAAAGATCCAAGTATTGTAAAAGAATGGGTTAGGGAAGGATCGGCGAAGAAGATGATAAGCGCAGAAGAGTTCGAATGGAGGATGTTCCTGGACCCCGACAATGTCTTCAAGAACATTGTTAAAACAGCTTTCTGCAGCACAGACCGCGGTGTTGATAGTAGATGGTGGCCTCCTATTGAAAAGGAAATCTTGCGGCGCGTAGTGCGCGAGAATGATTAATACAAAGCACATTTCACAAGCATCCCCGAAGGAGGCGCTCTCGTACTTCCAAAAGATATCAGAGAAGACTTGGCCAAAGAATGTGGGAAGAGATGGCATACTTTGGCTTCTCTCACAAGAGAAACTATTAAGCCAGGAGTTTTGAAATATGAATGGGACCTTTGCCGTGTTCTACGAACACTTCCAAAGAACCCCACCACCAAAAACTTAAACCTCTTGGCGTCTTGTTGCTCCTAGTCAATTCAACCCCCTGAGTGTCGAGAGATTTGTAGTAACAGAACCATGGGATCCAAACAAACGCCCTGACTTTTTCTTTCCAGGCAGTAAGCAAGGTAGCAAGCATGGCTTCTGAGAAGCTTCTGGCTCACAGACTAAAAGAGGTAGGAGCTCTTAAGACTGATACTAGGAAGGAGACAAATAAGATTTTGAATTGAGATGCAATCCCTCGATTAGCACTCACTCTTTTCAAACTTTCATACTCTCAGACTTTCATAACTCTAGGGAAAATAAATTAGGAGGAACTTAGCTCTACTATCGTTTAGCACTTCAATATAAAACTTAACCCCAACTCTGCATTATTTGGAAACACTGTGTAACAAGATATTCAAGTAACAATGGACGAGTGAACATAAAAAGACAGGCCGGCAGTAAAATAACCAATGATACCCGCACGTGTTTTGAAGCTGACTAGGTCCCAAAACGGGTGTAGGGGCTGATCCACAATCATACCACCTCAACATTTTCTTCGCGGTAAGAACAAGTAAACACGCTTTTCAAATATGTTTCTCTTGGAAGATCAAATGTGACCCAAGTCTCAAGAAGTCAGACATGAAGGAAAGAAATCTTCGCAGTCTCAAATTCTCAATCTCGCTAACAGAAAGAAAAAGCGAGGAGGAGGGGTCCACTGACCGCTACTTGGCTCGCTGAATCACAGCTGTTCAACCCTCACTCGCACAACACGATTCACTCCTCCGCAACACAACAGATAAAGACAACCATTCCAAGACAACAATCGAGCAAATTAATCATCGTAACAAGTCAACGTTTATACTTTTTGCTCCACGAATGCCGAGGCAGATCCCTTGGCTTACTGTGCCCGCATGCCGCCGGCTTTTCCGGTGACAAAGTGACACATGACCGTTGTTCCCCACCCAAAGAAACGCCTCCCCATGCAAAGCGTCAAAAGAAAAAAACCACAAATTCTGGACCGGGGAACACGTCTTCCCTTCCCTTTTTCATAAACAAAAGAAGAGACGCCCAGAGAAAAATATTAGGTTTGTTCGCGAACCGATTCTTGGCTATGGTTTGATCTCTGGTTTCATGACAACGAAGAGCCAAGATATTTCAGATCTGGTTTGACACGACGCGCCGAGATCTGTATAACAGTATCTAGATCTCCTCGCATTGACGGGCGTGAAAAGGGAGAGAGGAATTGTTTGGAGGAAGCAACGATGAAATATCCGCAAATCGATCACACAAAAAATGAATTTCGCCTTTGTTCAATCGATGTCCCCGACGACCCGGGGATGTCAATTCGGGTCACGACACGAACCACCAGTCTCGCCATTTCTTCCAGACCAAAATTCAAGGCGCTTTATGTGGGGTTCACCAGCGAGGATTATGATCGTCGATCGCTGATTTTGAATGGTTCACGGATATTTGTTACGAAACATCTGGACACCGCAATTCGACTACTGCATCACCATGAGCAGGAATCCGCATGGGTAGAAGATCTTTGCGTGAATCAAGACGACGAGGAAGAGAAAACCCAGCAAGCGACTTTGATCGCGAAGATTTTTGCGGCAGCTGATGAGCTGTTCGCTTGGGTGGGCGACAGTTCGAGGTGGACCAACGGAGCATTGAACTTTTTGCAAGCTTGGGCGAAAGTCGAGTGCGATTTTGAAGATGTGACTCAAGTTCAGGCTCTGATGAAGAAACCGGAGCTGTGGAAGAGGCAAAGTTGGCAGCAAGCCGACGATTTGTTTGAAATGCCATTTTGGAAACAGAGATGGGTTTTACAACAATTGGTTGTGGCTCGTCAATCTGCCCTTCTTTGCGGGAAGAAGAAGATTCCTTTCGATGATTTGGAGAAAGTAGTCGAAATGTGGAAGACGTTGGAAGAACCCCGGTTTGCCAAAATTATCGGGAACAACATAAACGCAATGGCACCCGCCGTAGCAGCATCCAGAAGACTGCGTTTGCACTCTAGCTTGCTCTCTAGGCGGAAAAAACCAGGTTATTGGCCCGGAGTTCTGAATTTGGTTGAGTTGTGTCAAGACACTCAGATTTCGAACTACTCCCCGGCTCAATTGACGACACTTTCGAGGAAAACAGGAAAACCGGACGATATTGCAGACGACACCAGATGTGTGAGAAAGATGCTTATCAATTTTGCGGCGGGGAAAATTAACGACTGCGACAATCTAAAGATTTTGGAAAGAGCAGGTATTGCGGATTTGGATGCAGTGGAGAGATTTGATCTTCCGTCTTGGGTGCCAACCTGGGAAAAAGGAGCATCTTCCCCTTTACGAAGGCTATACGATGCATCTGGGCATTCCAAAGCAGTACGGAACTTCGGAGAAGATGAAGTACTCGGGGAGCAGAATGTTCTCCGATTCTTTGCGACTGGAGTCAGGTGCGGAACAGTACTGGAAGTCGACTCGGCTGAAATCATGGCAGAAAACCCATTCCGCATGCTTGGAGGCGAGTACAGGAAATATAGGTTGAATCAAAAGTATCCAACTGGGATTCCTGGACTTCAAGCAATCTTCCGAACGATGATTTTGGATCAAATTCCGGGAGTGGAGAGTAGATTGACCCCCACAAGAAAAGAGTTCTTTGATCTCGCTGCCGGATTCTTATACATGCTGCAGTTCATGAACAAGAAAAGTCCGGAAGATTTGTTAAAATCTGTCTTGGAGCAGGAGTCGGCGACAGCAAATGAAGATGGCAGTATTCCGGATTATGCGGAATCATTCATGAAATACAGCGAGAGAACAGTAGAGAGTAGGAACCTCGGTCTATCCGAAATCCTTGAACCATTCCTGGGATCAACATCGGCATCAGTCAATTGGCCTGAAGAACACAACAATAAACGAGGATTCGAAAACACCATGGCCTTCCTCGCCGAGGCAGCCAGTTGCCTGAAAGGCAGAACAATGTTTGCACTCAACAAAGGTTACTTTGGTGTTGGTCCTCTCGGTACTCAGCCTGGAGATATGGTGTGTGTACTGTGGGGATGTGATGTACCAGTTGTTGTTAGAAGGCTTGAGGACCACTACGTCCTTGTTGGGCCTTGCTTCGTCCTCGGGTTCATGGATGGAGAAATGAGGGCAATGGTTGAAAAGGGGCTGAGGAAGGAGAAGATATTTAATTTTAGGTGAAAGCTCGGTTGGAAAAATTCAAAATTTAAAAGAGTAACAGGTTGTAACTACTCTTGGAGGAGTCGGAAGCGAAGGAAGAAGCATGATGTGAAAGCCAGGAGGAAGAAAAGATACCCAAATGGATGAACCAGAGATGGAAAGAAGCCCCCTCACTATAGCTTCCTGTTGGAGCATGAATCCAGTCACGGGTCAATTAAGGGGCGGCAGGCTAGCATTGGTAATCTGACTTCCGTAGCTGAAGTCTGCGGGGAATAGAAATCACCGATTACCACCACATGAGCCTGACGAAACGTGTGAACTGTGCCAGCCATTAAATTTCTTCTCACTTACAAAATGGTGGTCTTACAAAGACTCGGGATTTACACTCGGAGCCGTTCATTACCCAAAAGGGATGTGGAGTTCTTTGCTCATCACTGATTCGCCAACTGAAGATCATCCACTCTGCCCCAGTCATCCCGAAACCAGACTAACCCCAACTCGTATTTGAGGTTCACCTATTGGTCTCCAGTGGTCAGCCATTGATATAACAAAGAATGTGTTTTTGTTAATCATGAAGCCATGAAATCATGATTTCCATGGGAATCAATCTGGGGGCGAGTCGTTGTCCGCGGAACGAGTTGTAAAATCCGTTAAGTCCTCCATCTACGGAAAATATTGACTAGGTCCATCTCAGAAGAAGAGGATATATAATGATGGCTCTCAAAGCCTCTTAAATTGTGCACACAACAAGTTTTCAAGGCTTTCAAACTTTCAAACTCAAAATCAACCACAAGCCTCTCAGTATCCCAAGCACAACACTTCTAAAACATACCTTCAACATGCACGTTTTCGTAACTGGCGCAACTGGATTCGTCGGAACAGAAGTCGTCAAAGAGCTTCAGAAAGCAGGCCACACGGTCTTAGGTCTCGTCCGCTCTGAAGAATCCGCCAAAAGACTCGAAGCAGCAGGATCAAAAGCCCTACGAGGAACACTCGAGGATTTCGAGATCCTCAAACAAGGAGCGACAGAATCTGACGGCGTCATTCATCTCGGCTTCGTCCACGATTTCTCCAACTTCCCGAAAAGCTGTGCTATTGATTTCGCCGCCATCGAGGCAATCGGCAGCGCACTCGAGGGCAGTGGCAAACCGTTCATCAATACCTCTGGAACTTTGGGAATCAGAACTGATGGTGTCATCGCTACTGAAGATGATAAGCGGGGTAAGGAGGGTTTAGCTCATGGTCGGGCCAAGGGCGAGATGAGAGCTCTTGAGTTCGCATCATCGGGTGTGCGAGCCATGGTCATCTGTCTGCCACCTTCGACTCATGGGGATGGCGACCATGGATTTGTTCCAATGCTCATCAAGGTGGCCAAGGAGAAGGGCGTGTCGGGATACATTGGCGATGGAAAAAATGTGTGGCCGTCAAGTCATAAGTGTGATGCTGCCGTATTGTACAGATTGGTACTTGAGAAGGGCATCGCTGGTTCGAGATATCATGCTGTTCATGACCAGGCTGTCGCAACGAAGGATATCGCTGAGATCATTGGTCGAAAGTTGGATGTTCCTGTTGTGTCGAAGTCCGTTGAGGAGGCTGCTGCTCATTTTGGTTTCATGTCTTGGCCTCTTTCGATGAATAGCCCGACATCTGGTGATAAGACGCAGAAGGAATTTGGATGGAAGCCAACACATTCTAAGCTCCTTGAGGATTTGGAAAATGGAACTTATTTCGATGCATGAAGAAGGAAATCGTGGAGACTTCGGGGTTTCAAAATGGCAGTTGATTCTTAAGAGTTCATGGAGTTCTTATTATCGAACTAGTAGGCATAAATCGGATAGCCCAAGACCGAGAATTAAAAACGATTTGAGATGAAGCGTGTATACGAGGGCAACTATTTTCCTTGCTAGCCAAACTTCACCACCACACTTGTTTCCACCTAGCTCTCTTGCAACACCATTCCTGATCTACCATAATAGCCATTCCCTCATGTATACTGACACCATCCAAGCCAATTGTTCAACCACTTCTCCACCACTGCACTCTCCTTTTCCACTTATTATCAAACAGGTTGGGTATGAGAGGGTAGCTCTTTCAAGGGGTAACTCTCTGCACCCGTAGGCGGAGATGCGTTTAAAGCGATGGGTGTATGAGATTCCATTGAAGCATTCTTGTTCCTGTCTGCAAGCATTGCGGCGGCATTGTTTTCTGTTGGGTTTCCTGAATTTCCAGATCTCCCGCCTTCAGATGCCCATGAACCAAGCGAGATAGCGCTGCGAAAGCTGCGAACCACAGATTCGATCGATGAGTTGCGCACTAAACCATACAACAGTGGCAGACAAGCGGCAATGAGGCCGAGACTGCACTCGATTGTTGTCCAGAATACGATTTGTGTTATTATGACTACGAGAGGTTAGCGGGGAAAGGCACTTTCTGATGGTATTCCTTACGATTGTTATCTCCAGTAGGTTTTTTCGATTCTTTCAAAAGTTAGCATTCCGATGAGAAGGTGTTAAAGTCGCGGGATGATTTTCTTACCGTACTTGGCATCATAAAATATTGCGAGCCGGACGATCGAAGACACCACAGCACTAGATGAATCACCTCAGTCTTGGTGGATAGGTAGAGGCAAAAGTGAAGGTACGTACAGGGCGCCGAGTGCAAAAACAGCCGATACAAGCGCCTTTCGAGACTTTGTCATGTGTAGTTGCCACACCTATCAACCACGATAAGTTTAGGTCAGTTGTGCTTTTGACTGATATCGTGGAAAATTGGGGGGAGGGTGTACTTACCATGGGAATAGGCATAGAGATCACACCCATATCGATGATGAAATCGGAAAGTGCAAGTCCTTCTGAGAACACTGGATCGCTAAGGCAACTATCCTTCCCAACCCTGACGCCAGACCACCAATTTGAAAACTTTCCTTTGCATGCGAAGAGGAGTGTTAAAAAGTAACCCAACGTCCACACAATGATGAGTACGATTAGCGAGGTATTGAGTCTCGTGAACATAGCAGATTTTGATATCGCGAAAATGCGTCGGAAGAAAAAGCGAAACTAAGCTTGACGCAGCCCAATTGAATGATACCGAGAAGCTGGACAATCCACTCAAGCTATGTAGAACCATTAATCTATGCCAACACAAATAAGGAGTCTTGTTCTCCTATTTGGAGTACTTACCAACGCTGCAAGCTTGACATGTGATAGTCGACTCGGGTCGGTTCTGGCTGGTGTGCGATAACCATAGGAGCCCCGTCTTACTCCTATGTGTCTATTAGAATAGCTCAAAGTGAAAGCCTCATGTGAGTAATACCAGTTACTACGCATGCACCCATTCCAATCGTAAGAAACTACATTGCCAAAGGTTAGCAACCTGTTGTTTGGAAATTCCGAAAAGCGCTCTCACAAGTGCAATCATAATGAGCCAATCCTCTATCACTACTCGGGCATTCGACTTCCTTCTCGCCCACATTCGTAGTGATACGGTCAAAACACATATAGATGGAAGTGCAGCGCTCACTGCAATCACACTCAGTGGTATGGGGGCAGGAATTGCCATCTTGAAGGCTTTGCGCTTGTCTTTGGAGAAAGTAAGAGTGTAGTAAACGATAAAATAAAAGCGGAAATGTGCTTCAAACTGGCAATGGAGTAGATTGTTAACACCGTGAGAGAGAAGAGTAGTTCTTGCACATGCTCGGCTCTTACTCAGCCGCGCCAAGCTTCAAATTTGGCAGCGAATCTTAGCGGTGTGGTAACACAAAAACACTACACTGAATCAGAGACGCCTCATGCCGGGTACTTACCTTGCATATATTGAGAAGGAGTTCACTTTGCCATTCAAATGACCCATGGAGCCCCGATGACTAGATTGCTGCCATCCACGGATATGCATCCACATCCGCGGTAGCACACCGAAGTATTACTATAACAGTTGACTTGTTTGGGAATGTGTTACAAATATAAAGCAACAGGCTCGTATTCCGTCACTAGATTCCACCGCAGAACATAATTGGTGAACTGGTCAACCTTGGCAGTTGGTGATGGCTTTAACTAGCATGTATCGGTGACTGTTGTAACTCCACACATCCCTTTTTCAAACACCTAGAAAGGTGTGTAGATTGAAGTTAAATGGATATCATCGTTGTTTCTGTGCGACCAGCGTCTATGGCGACGAGTTCCTAAACCCTTGTAAGATTTGGAACGCAATTATTGTAATTTTGAGCTATATACCTTGGACAACTTCTTTCACGTATGAGATGTTAATAGACCAGTGGAAGTATAAATGGAGGAAATCTTAAAATCTTCAAATATTCAAATGTCGATCACAGGTCCCTTGTGAGGTCTCAAAGCAATAAACGATAAATCTTGAATACTGGTTGATGTCTGGAAAGCAAGATTCTATTGCTGCCTTGATGAAAATGGGAGGTTACAAAACAAAAGACTCCCGCTGGGCAAGCTGTAAGAACGATCTCCCAAAACCATCTGGAGAAATGCAGGTAGGTAGGCTACCTTTGATTTGTTCCAAATGTGTTTAGTTTAGTGCTTTGCGACAGAAAGGTTCACGAACAGAGGATTCTTGTCCCACACAAAATACGCCTTTTGGCTGTACCAGTCCCAATCAGCCTCTCCTCGACTTATATCAAAATTCCACAGGAGCTTAGCTATCACTAGCCTCACTTCCGCAAGACCAAATATCTTGCCAACACAGTCCCGTGGGCCAATACTAAAAGGGTGATAAATATCAGGATTATGGGGCTTCAGATCGGAATCTGGTAGCCATCTCCCGGGAATGAACTCCCTCGGGAATTTGAAGTTGCTAGGAGATTGATAGGCCGCTAATTGACAGAAGGTGACCAGCGTCTGTAGCATTGTAAGTAAAGTCTAATCATAAGAATCTAGAGAGAATGGGGGATGCATACTCCGGTTGGCAACCAGAAGCCGCACACTTCCATTCCTGGGGCGGTCACAATTCGGGGCATAACCATTGGCAGTGAAGGGCAAAGTCTCATCGCTTCGTTAATGACGGCGTTCAAATATGGCAAATTCGCAACCCGCTCCGTTGTGATGTCCCTTTCTTCGCCAAATGCGAGCCGGATTTCAGTAGTTACTGTGTGTCTGGCTTCCGAGTTCCAGACAAGGTGATAGCAAATTGCGGTCAGTGTGCTAGCAACAGTCTCGCTACCAGCCACCATAAGATCTCCTATTGCATTCTCGGTTTCGACAATGGACAAACCTTTGTCGTTGGTTCGGTTGAGAAAGTATGCCATCAGATCGGTTTTATTGGGTATTTCGGTCTGAGTCGCTCTCTGGTGGGTCCAATAATTCAAAGATTTGTTGTATGCCATTTGCTTTTGCCTGGAAAGTTTGGGAACAATGAATTGCCATATCATTTCTAAACCCAAGATGCGTGGAATGACAGCTTGGGTGAAAGCATTCATGAATTTCCGTAATGCATTAACAAGGTAATGGTACTCCGAATTTTCCAGAGTGCGAAACGATTTACTGAAGCTAAGATCTCCAACGATATCGAAAGCAGCGTACTCGAACCAATCAACAACATCAAACGGGGTTTCTTTTGCGGCCTCGTTTCGAAATTTGGAGAGCAATAAGTTGACATGGTGCTGGATCATAGGCTCATGCTCTCGCATCGCCTTTTCGGTAAAGGCAGGCGCTAAAGCTCGTCGAAAACGTCCATGGTCTGCGTTTGGTGACCCCATTATGCCGTAGGTGCCATTGTTTACTCGCGGTCGGTACCAAAACGGGCTCTTTGGCAATGAAGATCCTTGACGATAAGCATAAAATGCAGACCACGCCTTCTCGTCAATGAAGGAAACTTCGTTAGAAGCAATTCGAACAACTGGTCCGTATCTCTCGTGTATTTCTGTGATGCGGGCGGCAAATTCCCCTCTTCGCAGCGCCCACACGAATGGGACGCGTGAAAGGATCCAATGAGGTGGGCCTGGAATACGTGCTAATGGATGGAAGTAAAGTTGGTATGACACCCAAGTGAATATGGCCTGTAAAGTTGTGTCAACGATGTCACCTTCTTCCGGCCAACCTTTGCATAGCAGAAGTGCAACTGCCAAGCAAGCGCCCGAGGACGGTAGTATAGTGCCTTCATATCGAATGTTGAGCATTGCCATCGTGGATCATTACTGAATAAATTGGAGGAAGAGATGGAAGCCGAAAAAAAGATGAACAGCGTTGAAACGGCAGTCAGTCAGTGGGCTTGCGATTTTGTTGTGATAGATAGAAGCTAATGAAACGATTGCAATAGAAGATTGGAAGATCAGCCAGCAGCCTCGGGACCTGGTGTAACCAACCGGCATCACCTGCCGTATTAATCTTAGAGCGCCAACACAACTTGGATTTTACTAAAGATTCCCTTGCCTTAATTGGTTTAATGGTGCATAGGAGACTTCGTTTCCGAGGCAAAAAAAACGGAAGGGGGAAGGCGGGCGCCACCATGTTTTTGAGAGTGGTTCCACACGATTTATCTCAGTTCTCGGCCCTACGTGAAAAGGTTTTAGTGGTATGGTGGTGGTTTTGGGTTCTGGGGGTATGCCACCCCTGCCATCCTATCCCCAATTAGGCTTAGATCACTAACCACCCCCTGTACCACACTCAACCTTTTGTTGCAGGCCCCCTCTCGTGGCACTCAGTACATACTACGCCTTGTACTGCCCTTTCGTTTGTATTCCCCATGACTTGTGAACTACGAACCACATGCCAGAGGTATCCATCATCAAGATGGCAGCAAAAGAAACACAGATGGCGACCGAAAAACCTGTATTGGCCATAGGGGAAGGTCAATTTCCAAAGCCGCCAGATGGTGGTTTGATTGCCTGGATCCAGTGTGCCAGCTCGTTTTCTCTGTTTTTCATATCGTGGGGGGTGGTGAATTCCTTCGGTTTGTATTTCAAATATCGATCCAACATGCAGTTATGGCTCATGCTTACCTTTCTCCCCAGGGCAATATCAAAGTTATTACGAAATCGCCTTTCCTGGTTACTCGGCTTCTCAAATTTCTTGGATCGGATCCCTCCAGGCGTCGCTTCTCATTGGACTGGGCGTTGTTGTCGGGCCAATCTATGATTTGGGATACTTGCGATCATTAGTCTGGACTGGATGTTTCTTGAATGTGTTAGCGATGATGCTAGTTAGTATCAGCACCAAATATTAGCATCTCGTTTTGGCCCAGGGGGTGCTCTTCGGGATCGGTAGTGGATGTTTGTTCGTTCCATGCATCGCAGTTTTACCCGAATACTTCGAGAAGAGACAGTCGTTAGCACTGGGAGTCGGAGCATCAGGAGGCGCTTTAGGTATGTCAACACATAGGGAATAACCACCCTTGTTGGATGCTAACGAAGGGCAAAGGTGGGATTGTCTTCCCAATTCTTTTCCAGCAACTACAACCACGAATTGGATTTGCATGGACAACTCGAACAATTGCATTTATTATGGTGTTAGTCTCAGTTGTACCTCTGCTCGGAATGAGGATGCTGAGACGCCCAAGAAATGCCAGAAAATTGTTTGATACCAGTGCCTGGAGGGAAGTGCCTTTCAATGTTTCTAGCATTTTTCTCTTTTTGGTATTCATGAGTGTCTACATTCCGTTGTTTTATATCCAGTCTTATGGACTTGAAACCAGGACTATTACAGGGGGCATGGGTAAATATCTTCTCCCCTTGATGAACACTGGTTCCCTATTCGGAAGGATTGTAAGTCCCATGTATCTCCCTCTCATCACAACGCAAATCATAACCCAACTTTAGCTTCCTCCTCATCTCGCGGACCAATATGGCCCCTTCAACATAGAAATAATCTGTGTCTTCATCAGCTCAATCCTCGCATTCACCTGGATTACACTTCGCAGCACTGCCAGTGTGATATTGTTTAGCATATGTTATGGTTTCTTTGCGGGGGCGATAACTTCCATCTCACCAAATATTGCAGTTGCGCTGTCCCCAAATATGGATGTCCTTGGAGTTCGTCTGGGAATGCTTTTGTTACCTATATCAGCTGGATTGCTTATTGGAAATCCACTTGCAGGATTGGTTGGAACCACTGGATGGATTCCACTCCAGATATTCACCGGAGCTTTGCTCGTTGCATCGTTGGTGGTGGTTGTGACTGCGAGGGTTGTAATGCACGGTTCAAATTTGAAAGTAAAGCGTTGAAGAGACAAATCCGTGGTCGCCTATAATGGCACAGTTTTTTGGTTCCTCATCACCGAGTATAAGACCTGTACCTAAATCCCAACACCAAACTTGACTCCATGATCAGTTTTCAGCTTTTAGAAACAAATTGTACCATGTTTACACTGTAGTACAAAGATTAAACTCCGACCTGAACATAAACCTCAAATTCAAGGATTAATCAAACTCCCCGCCACATTGCCAACGTCCTTCGTGATAAATCTCGGGGCTCAAATAGGAGGTGACTTGCAGGGAGTCATTTTCCAATTTACATGAGATGTAAGTCTGAAGTCCGGTTGAGCTACTCAGCTGACAATGAGTACAGATCTGGTGCAATGTGTGCAAGTAATCCATCGTCATCTTTTCCTTGGAACTTTCGCGTTCTCTGATGAATGTTTGCAATCCATGGGCAACAGCAAGATCATTGAGACCGTAGTGTTTTACTGGGAGGTAAATTTTCGTGGTAATTCTTCCACTCCTTGGACGAACTTCAAAATAATATAGCATCCCCGAAGTGTCATGTGTACTATTTGTGGAACGGCCCTTTGGATTGAGGTTCGGGTTCATAACAAGAGACCATAGTTTTCTGAACTCCACTAGGCCATTTTGAATTTTCGAGCTATTTTCGAATATTGACATGATGGTCTCCGCGGTTGCAAGAGTTGTATCGGTAGATCGCGCATAAATTTTCATGCGGGATTTCGCAGGGGCGACGCAGTCGAAGGCAATCATGAATGGTTCCAACCCGAACGAGTTGCGTTTCGATTCCAAGGATTGAATAAGTGCCTGGAGTGATGACCATTCAAAATGATGAGCAAGATTTTTGAGTGACTCGAATATGACTTGGGAGCTCGTTTGAGAATTTTGAACTGCTTTCCCGAATGGAAGCATGTAGGCTTTGAGAACAGAGACCTCCTCTCTTCCCAATTCGAAAGCAAGAAACATCGATGAGTGAGGACCTCTCAGCTCAGGTCTAGGGCTCGTCGTAGCAGGTGTTGTTTTGCCCAATAACCAGCGAAACCATTCCAAGTTGATGTCTGGCACAACTCCCTCGAGTTTGTCAACAAGTTCAACTGTGGCCTTTTGATTCCAGGGATCTGCAGCGGTCCCAGCATGATCTCCTATGGCTTCAATGCTAAAACGAATTCTGCGATCAACATCTCCTTGTGCGCAACCCCAATTCCAGCTGAATTCGATTGGCGTAAAATCATCTGTCATGAAACTTTGCCATTTTGGGTTGCCGTCGACATCAGGGCAAGATCCGAGGTATGGTATAATATATCGACGGTAGAAGTCCAATGCGGCCGTCTGCTGACGCATGGTATATCCACCGTGAAGAAGCAGCTCCTTCAAGACTGTGCTCGTTGAGTCCCACCAGAAAAGCTCCCCTGGGATGCTTGGCATGGCTGCTTTTGATAAGGCGTTAGGAATTGGTACTAGGCAAGGTGTTAGCGTTGAACCTGAATGCTGTGGAGGGTAGAATAACGAGATGCACTCTCGCAGAATGCGTGATTTGAAACTGCGTTGAAGAAATCGGAGGTCTTGTATCGCAGACTGAAATCTACCTCCAGCTGTTAGAGGCTATATAGTCTACCCCCCTTGTCAAAAAGGTTACTCAGGCCGATATTTTGGTATCAATGGTTCATTCATGGGCCGATACATGACAGATCCCACGCTATATTGTTGTGTCACTTACCTTTGATACTCGAAAAGTATTCCACCAAGTTCTATCAACAAGCTCCATGATAATTTCTCAATGCCCTTCTCATAAATTCCCAAACAGATAATCTCTATGATTGACGTAAAAGGGGTACGTGTAGCATAGGAGCCATTACTTACATCCTGTAGTTCCGCCGAAGTATGTCTTACATCGCACACCGAAGTCCCATCCCTGAAGGGGCACAGAACCGGGTTCAAATATTACTTCTGAGGGGTGGCTATAGACACGCCAGCCCCTAACAACTGGTCAACACCTCCTATTTTTCCCTCTTGCTTCAAGTCCGGTCGCACAAGGTTTCACTTAAGCAGCGCGTTTCCGGAATACGAGCTGCTGTGGGAAGGCGAAAGTGCGTGTCTCGCAGATCTGGTTGAGCCTTGCTCTAAAGTTTCGCGGCACCTTCGACCGTCCGGCACAGAGAATACTGATTGATAGTCAAATCCACATGTGTCTGTCAAATTCGACAAGATTACATGATATTTTTGCAGCACGGAAAATGGATATCGTAGCGCTTCTTCCTGGAGAATGGAATACATTTCCATCAGTAGTCGACGGTCTTACAATAGTTGCAGTATGGATGGTGTTTATCATGATATGGACGTGGTATGGCCATGGACTTCATAGAGTTCCCGGGCCATTTTTTGCGAGCATCTCCAGTTTCTGGAAGTGGAACATCATACGAAAGGAAGAAATGCCATGGCGAAACACTTTACTTCACCAGAAATATGGCCCTCTGGTTAGAATTGGCCCAAACCACATCTCCGCATCGAGCCCGGAAGCAATGCGAGCGATACACATTGACAAAAGAGGGCTCAAAAAGGTACATATTTCGTTATCTGGGAATAATTCATGCCAGCTTGTCCCACTAAAGGTGTACGCTAACAAAAACAGTCACCAATGTATGATATTTTGCAACCATCACTTGACGGTTCGGCACTACATAATATTTTCTCTACACAAGACGCGGAATACCACAGTATGCTGAAACGAACAATTGGAACCTTGTATACTACGTCAGCATTGAAGGAGATGCAATCCAACATTGATCGATGCACTAAACTCTTCATATCACGAATCGAAGAGTTCACGAAACTCCAACCTCCAATAGTGGATATGAGTGCGTGGTTGCAGTACTATACTTTCGACACACTGGGTGAGGTCAATTTCTCACAGAAAATGGGTTTCCTTGAAACGGGCTCCGATATTGACGGAATATGTCAACTTGATCATCATATGATGATGTATTTTGCTATGGCAAGTCAATCCTACCGAACCTCATGATTTTGGGTACTCATTATGGCACAGTGGGGCCAAGTTCCAAAAGTTGAAAGGATAATAAACGGAGTGAAACGAATCACGGGTTCCTTGAAGCCCAACCCGTTATACAATGTAAGCAGAAAACATCGTTCGTTCATTCTCGTGTTAACTGTACAATGCAAGTTTACGCTTGAGGCTATACAAAAGCGACTGAAGAGTCCGCAAGATACCAAAGATATGCTCGATTCTTTTCTTGATCTCCACGCAAATGCACCAGACAGATTGAGTATCAGGGAAGTCATTGGAGCAATCTATATCAACGTGTAAGTTAGGACGTATCTACCAGATATTTCAATGCTCTGACATGAAAGTGTAACTGCCCACGATGTTCTTGCCATTACTTTGCGAGCGATACTCTATCATCTTGCAAGATCGCCAGAAGCACACGCGTCACTGAACGACGAGATAGCTCAAGCGGAT
The DNA here is from genome assembly GCA_001414485.1 of Calycina herbarum. Taxonomy (NCBI): domain Eukaryota; kingdom Fungi; phylum Ascomycota; class Leotiomycetes; order Helotiales; family Pezizellaceae; genus Calycina; species Calycina herbarum. The sequence continues at coordinate 21,696 of LLEY01000294.1, read as the reverse complement.
CGCTTAGGAAAGCTGTCCAGCCCCGCGAAATATTCTGAGGTGGCATCGATGACATACTTGTAAGAACATACCAGTTTGGTTTCTACTAAAACTTGTTTATAATTAGCCTAACCATTGTCATAGGTCTGCCGTGATAAATGAAGCACTCCGTATCCATCCTAGCACTGGCACTATCCTCGAGCGAGTTGTTCCTTATGGCGGCATCGAGCTCCACGGCAGTCATATACCCGAAGGAACAATTATTGGGGTAAATGCCTGGGTGATCAATCGCAACAAGGACATATTCGGAGAAGACGTCGAATGCTTCCGACCAGAAAGATGGATCAACAATCCGCCAGAGAAGGAGAAAGCTATGAGGAAAACCATGTTTACAGTAAGTAAGATATCGTGTCCAAAACCTAATGAAAATCCAAACCACTGGGCTGATACGTATACTTTTCTAGTGGGGGGCCGGTGCACGTAGCTGTATTGGGAAGAATCTTGCGATGATGCAAATTGCGCCAGTCATTGCTGAGCTTTATCGACACTTCGATATCAAACTTGAAAATCCCGAAAAGCTATGGCATGTTTCTGGGGCATGGCTTACTCGACAAACAGAGATGAATATGCTTATAAGCAAAAAGCGGTTCATTCAGAAGACATGACGGAGAAGAGATTTTATTTATGGTTACGGTCCGGGAATGAAAAATGAAAAGAATTCCCAAATGTCCCCAAGTAGTAGTACTCCCATACAACCCCCTGACTTCATTACAATGTGAGCCCTGGCCTAACCCGTAAGATCATGACCCATTGCCTTCCCTAGCTGCTTGTTGGTTGTCCCAAAAGGGTGCTTCGGGATTGCGGCAAAAAAAAAAAAAACGAAGCAAAAAGATTCCTCTCGTTTGAGATTTCGGTCATACAAGGTTAAAAGGAATCTGAGTAGGAGGGCGGTTCTCAAAGTCAGCGAAGTGCTAAGAACATCCTGAAGAACCATTGAAGAGAAGATAAACTTACTGCGAAGTGCTGGAAGAGACGGAGCAAGTGAATGATCGTTTATCTCCTTTGGGACAGGATGGACGAGACACGGTCACGGATTGAGCGGTGGTAAGCTGTTAAGAAGGCGGAGCATCTGGAAATCTGGATTGTTTAGCTTATGTGCAACTGTATGAGATGTGAATGGCCTACAATGTCGTACCACGCGATTGCTGTTGTAGCCACTGTCGCGGTAGTAATAAAAGAGATCAACACCACAAGAGCCGAAAATGACCTTGAAGATTGATCGCGAAATATAGGAATGTCTGATAGCTGAAGAAGCCGCCGTACTGATAGCACAATTAACACCGTTGCTGATGAGCGTGCCACCGGCAATGCTCTCAGGGTTTGTTTCTTTGGCACCGGCGTCCACAATACACTGCACTTCATCCAGATCACTCTTGAAGAGCTCGACCAGTTGTGATTGTTGTGCATTAAACGCCTTCCGATTCGCTGCAAGAAGATTGGTCCATTCTAGCAAATCCATCGAGTCTTTTATGTTTACGAGATCTAACAAACGTGCTGCGTAATAGCGATCTAGTGCGAGGACCTGCTCCTTGATCCTGACGAGTTTTTCGAGGTATTGGTAATAAGCCTTGGAATCAAGGGTTTTTAAGAGCACCAGGAACCGACGGAAATAGGGGTGGTCATCGATAACAAGATTCCCCTCGGGTGGAAAGTTTGGAATGAACATCGATGGCTGCTCATGAAGACAGGCTGGAGTCTTCAAGGTCATGGCTATACCGAAGATTGAGGGGAAGACCTTGATCTTCATTGAAATGTCGCGAGCTGAACTGTGTTGTCTCGTTTCTGAGTTGTAAGTTGGAGGCTGGTGCTGAGGGAATCTTCCAAGAATAAAGGAACGCCGGAAAGAAACGTGGTCAATTAATTTTAGAGTCAACCGTATATTCACTTTGTCGTTGGGAATAAGACAGAGGACACTCGGTCGGGGAGATAGGTGGAAACCTTAGCGATCCAGAATACTAATTAGCTTATAAGGCTGTCCAACAAGAATTCAAAGACTTACGGTGCTGTTCTCCTTGATAGCCACGACACAAGCCAAGGCAGCCGCCGCCGTGATGCTGTGGAGGGCAGTGGCGATGACTATGCCACGGGCAAGACTTCCAAAGACAAACTTTCTTCCGAGAGGCTTTTGGTTCTCTTCCCAAACGAGAGAGTTCACTTTTTCAAAGTCACTACGGAAGATGTCAAAGAATTCCTGTTGTTGCTTATAAAAAGCTGTGGTCACGAATTCAACAAGCTCTGTCTGTTGGTTCGTAGAAAATTTATCCTCGTTATCTTGGATATCTTTAATACGAGCTTGGTAATATTTGTATAGTGCGTCGATTTGCCCTGTGATATGAAGGTATTTTGCAAGGTAGCTGTGATATGCTTTGGGATTCGCCTGCTTGAGGGTTCCAAGCTTATCAAGGAATGGCTTTGATGTATTGTCTTCCGATAGTGTCGAAGTCATGGAGATCGAGTTCCCAATCTTTGGAATGGGTGTTTGAAGACATATTACTAGGCCTGTGGTTAATTCTTCAGAAAGCCGACAGTGTATTCACTGACCATGAGCAATTGTTGAAGAACCAAAATTGGGGTGAAGTTCTAGTGTATTTTACTAGGCCAATTCAGGTGAAGTATCAAGAACTTGGCATTTGAATGAAATGCTGGTGAAATGTAAATTGGGTGAGAAATCAATTGAAGCTAAACAGACTTTGAATCGTTGCTTTGAACTTGGACAATAATAATGAAAAAAAATAAGCGTTAGAAGGATCTGCATGGTCACTCTGTTCACGGCTTCCAAGGCTGCCAGTTTTGTTCTCCTTGAAAGCCACGGCCCACGAGCATTGTTTTCAAAGACCATTTTCTCCCGAGAGCTATTGTGACAGCTGTTGCAATTACAACAAATAAAAAATAAAAAATAAAACTGGAAAACAGCCAGGTCCTTTATTACTGGACACGATCAACTATATGATAATACGGCACACAAGAAGCCGGTCAAATTCTGATATATCGGTAGAGAGATATTAAATAGCTATGCGGTGGGTGCGAATGAAACTAACCAAGTCCCACAACAATGATGACCATCAAGACAGATCAGACAATCTCGATACCGAGAGACGACCCAAAAATCATCGCAGTACCTCTTCAAGACGAGCTCCGTGATATCGATCGAGTGCGTTGAGCTGTTGTTTGGTTCTGACATATTTTTCAAGGTACTGGTAATATACTGTTGGACTCGCCTCCTTTAGGGTTGCGAGCCAGGCAAGGAATTAATATTGGTCGTCGAGGATAAAAACTTCTGGTGGATCGTCGTTTAAGATAGCTAATCGAAATCCTGGTTGGCGTTCATAGACATCGGCTGCATATACTGTCCGGGATTTATTGAAGATTGAGTTAATGAAATCCATGGTGAGTGTTGTGGTATAAATTCCCGAGTTGTAAGTTTGAATTTGCTGTGGGTTCTTTGAAAAGTACTAGGACCCTGTGTTTATATATAGCGAAATAGGTTCTGTGAATAGAAACAATACCTTGGTAGATTCAGTACCCGCGTGAAGACTGACGATGGTTCCACGTGCTCACGCGTAGCACTCGTGAGGGGCTTGGAAACTTCTCGTCAACAACCATCTTTCCTACTACCATGCAAAATTCTCAACTTCTCAGATAGACTCATGCCCAAGTGGGCCTGCAGGGTCAGCCTCCCGTGTTTTGATGCAAACAAGGTCCAAAAAATTTAAAAAAAAAGGGCTTCACACCTCCGCCTCTTAAGGGTCGTCCTTTCCCATTCAAGATCCACGGCACCTTCTTTTCCAAGTGGAATATTCCGATCCGACCTCATCATAAACCTTAAGCTGCAGGATGGGTTATCTCAGATCAGATCTTGACCCACAAGGGTCCAGAGTCGGTCGGCCCATTGCGAGTTTCTCGGTCCCAATGTTGACCTCCACCACTTCATCCTGTTCAGAATGCTTCGTGCTGTCTAATTACTCCTAGGCAGTGCGATTTCTATCTTTAACTTAACATACCTTCAAATTGCAATCTCTTCTCTCCGCAAACCTGGCCTTCCTCCTCACCCCGTGCCGACTACCAGCATGAATTCCACCAACTTGACCCTGACAATTCTCCATCATCACTACGCGAAAACGTCCCAGATCCCTCTCACAGATGTCGTCCGACAAGGAATGATTGCAATGGGCACCCTTGGCCTGATATCCGCCCTCTCAACCTTCACCTTGATCCTCTTCTTGACCTACCGCATGATCTACTGGCGGAAGTACTACGAACACCCCATCACCAAGAACCAGGCTATTCTCTTGCTCTACAACCTTCTCCTCGCCGACTTCCAGCAATCCATGTCCTTCGTCATCTCCTTCTACTGGATCTCGCAGAACCAACTCGTGGGACCATCTCGGATGTGTTTCTTACAGGCCTGGCTGATCCATATTGGTGATGTGAGCTCGGGTTTGTGGGTCCTTTCGATTGGAGTCCACACCCTCGTCAACGTCGTATGGAGGAAGAAGGTTCCTACAAACGTGTTCAGATGTTGGGCGGTTGGCATATGGGCATTCTGTATCGCCATCACAGCTGCTGGGCCCATCAAGACCCCTGGCATCTTCGTTCCTACGGCTGCGTGGTGCTGGATCAACGGCGAACATCAACTGGAAAGATTATATCTCCACTACGCCTACATATTCCTAGCACAAGGTGGCTCCGTCATTGCGTACACCTTCATCGTTGTCTTTCTCTATACACAGGTTAAAAGCAACGGCGGGACCCAACAGTATGCCACTGTGCAGACGTCCAATGGCGAAATTCCGAAGCTAAAGAACGACCCCTTTGCCGCTTCTCAAAAACGAATCCTTCGCACTGCGAGATACATGGTTCTTTACCCGATTGCATATGTTGCTCTGACTTTGCCTCTTGCTTCGGCACGACTTGCTGCTATGACTGGACATAATCCCCCACTGCCGATTTATATTCTGGCCGGGTGCATGATGACGAGTTGTGGGTGGATGGACGTTCTGTTGTATACCACAACGAGAAAGATTCTTGTTTCAACGAAAAATACCAACAAGGAGGCGCCGAATCAGTTCCAGACTTTCCGAGCTTGGGTTGGCAGAATGGTTGGAGGGAAACGGGAGGGAGGTGATGATGGGGTGCATTAAGGTTGCGGGGAGGTTGACATTGCTGGCTAAATTGTATATACGGTGGGGCTTTAAAAACTCTTGCTTGCGTCTTGATAAGGAAAGTATGCTGAGAATTGTATAATGAAGTTGTTTACAGCGGACAGGTTTGAGGTTGGGAGTTTTTGAGCTTTCATGCGCGCAGAGCCAAAAGTTTGTCATGAACAATCATTGCCGTCCGAGCCCAACGGAAAAGGTGAAGGATCGGGGCAGGGGGGAAACCCGTGACAGCTCCAAAGTTACGCCACACCTAGCCACACTCCATGTAGCCTTACAATCGCCAACTTCTTCTCAAGCAGTTTGAATTAATTCACAACGACCGGCCAACATCTACAGCTTCGGAGAGCGCGTCCTCCTAAACTTCTGGATCCTTTGTCGACAGTCAGCTCCCGAACTCAACACCTTCTCCACTGCGAGTCTTATATCTCTTTATCCGCAATCTCGAAAAGGACATCCTACGCTCCCTTCTATAACACTAACTCCCCCAACGGCCGCAGATACTATATATAGTACTAGTAGATCCTTTAGTTCGATAATTAGATCTCTATCTATTAGAGTCTAAGCAAAGAGCTAGAGATAGTAACTTAGTCTACTACTTCTTCTATATTAATAAGAGGCTCTTAGACTTTAGAAACCTTAGTTTTAAGCTTAATTCTTTGTCTAAGTCTTTTATAAGACAAAAACTAGGAATTCAAACTTATAGATAGTTAATAGTAGCGATTATTAGACACTTTATATTAGTTAAACTTAATTCTAATCTAGCTTTAGTAGATATAAAGTCTAGTACTACTAGTATAACAAAACTTAAACGAACTAAACAAAGATAACTAAGTCTCGAAGGTTAGTATATAGGTAAGAAGTATAGATACGCCGGGTTGTTCACTTAGAAGTGAACTCGTTACTTATATCAAAGATGTTAAATAAGATAATAAGATTAATAACTAAAGTTAAGTACGAAGCTCTTATCTAGGTAGTAGACGTGCTAGTATATATAGAACCCTTTATACTACCTGGATCCCTATATAAGCCTAGATCCCTAGATCCCTTTAGATCCTCTAAAGGATCTAATAGAATCTATTATATAACCTCTAATAGTTATCTAATAGTAAGATCCTAGAATATCTAAATACCTTTATATTACTAATTCTCTCTTATACTACCTTCTATTTCCTAGATATCGTGCCTTATCCTATTAGAGCGCTGTCTAGACTACTTACTACGTATAACGTAATTCGTAATACTATCCCCTTCTTAGCCTAGCGTGTCCTTACGCTTAAGTATAAGCTAAGGAACTCGGTTAGAGTGTTAGTAGTATTCTTTCCTTTCTATTATGTCCTACCTTATATAGAAGAAGAAAGAAGAACGTATACTTCTTATAAAAAGTATTAAAATAGTTTATAATAAAATATTACTATACTCTTACTACGCTTCCTAAAAGCGTAGATGTTTTATAGATTCCTTCTAATTCTCTTAATATTTTAAATATGTTTAGTTAAAACTAAAATATAATAAGACCGACGACGCCTAGGAGAAGAACGTTCTCTATATTAGTAACTAGGCCTTTATCGAAAAATAAGAGGAGAAGCTAGAGAGAGAGGAGAAGAAGGTAATAGTAAGGATTCTACGATTACGAAAGTAGAAGGCCTTTCTAAAAGAAAGGCGGTATAAAATATCTTATTAAGAGCTTCGTTTTCTTAACAAACTTAACGCTGCTAAGGAGGTAGAAAAGAAAGAGAAAGAGGAGAAAGAGAGAGAGGAAAAAGAATAGTAAGAGGCAGAGGTCGTCTGTTTAATAGCCCTGTCTATTCCTATTAGTTTCTAATCTAAGATAGGTCTTAACCTAGCTGTAACGAAACTTAAACGAACTAAACAAAGATAACTAAGTCTCGAAGGTTAGTATATAGTAAGAAGTATAAATACGCCGGGTTGTTTACTTAGAAGTAAACTCGTTACTTATATTAAAGATGTTAAATAAGATAATAAGATTAATAACTAAAGTTAAGTACGAAGCTCCTATCTAATAGCAGACGTGCTAGTCTTATATAGAACCTTCGTTTCCTAAGTACGTCGCTTACATCGCTTACGTCGCTTGCGTTGCTTGTAATTAAGACGATTAGAGCGATATAGGCGATCACGTTATATAACCCTATATAACTTCTAACATTACTATAATAGTAAGATCCTAAAATCCTAATGTCCTTCTATATTACTAATTTCCTCCTATATTACTTTCCTTTCCTAGATATTATACCTTATTCTATTAAAACGCTATCTAGACTACTTACTATATATACCGTAATTCGTAACACTATCCCCTTCTTAGACTAGCGTGTCTCTACGCTTAAGTATAGCCTAAGAAATATCGTTAAGAGGCTAGTAGCCTCTCTAGTTCCTATTATATCGTTAACACCTCTCTTAAAAGATAAGCTTAAATAATATAAGACCTTTAATACCCTTCGAATTAAACGTTTAAGATATAAAATAATTCTTTATACTTGTTATATAAATACGAAAACCAGTTATCGATATATTAGCATTCCTAATAGTTCTAAGTATTCTAAGTATACTAGGAAGAGCAAATCTTATAATATCGAGTCGTAAAATCGAATACCTTTAATTTTCGAGTAGGAATCTATTAATACCTAGAAGCAGAGGTTATAGTAGGAGGAAGAGACAGCCTATAAGATTTAAGAAGAAGCTATATAAAAGATCCTTCGCCTATAAAAACAATAACGCTTCCTTATAGAGTAGGAGTAAGAGATACTCTATCGTAGTCTTACTAACTTATAAAAACTTAATAAAGCTAATAAAAAAGAAAGAGTAGAGAAAGAGAAAGAAGAGAGGGAATTAGAGGTTACCTAGCTAGCGGCTCCCTCTTCTTCTAGCGACCCCGCTTTTGTTACTAAGCTAACTCTTAATTCAGCTTTCCTTAAGGCTTTTCCTTCTAACTATAAGATATAGGTAATCCTAGGTTTTAGTAGTAGAACTTCCGAAGTTCCTCTAAGCAATAGTTAAGATTGCCTTTTAGCTTCTAAGTATTTTCTAAGTATAAGTAATCTAACTATTTAATTAAGTACTTAATCTTACCTCTAATAATTTTATAGTTAAGAATTCTTTTAACTTTATATTTAGTATTTAGATTAACTAGTTAAATTTCTATAAATAGGGCTAGTAGTGCTCTTAGTAGTACTAGTTCGAGTAAGGATATATAGAATACTAAGTAGATGTTTATTATCCTTAGTAGTACTAATTTATAATTTAAAGGTCTCTTAACTCGTTTAATTTTAAATAGTCTAAGTTTTTTATAATCTAGTTTATTACTTAGTCTTTTTATATTAATGTTTTTCTATATTAAGTAGACTTTATCCCTCTCTTTTAGTATTAGCTCTTAACTATGTTATTTATTATAGTAGTATATATTTCTTTCTACTATAAATTATAAATCTTCTATAAGTTCTTTATATAGACTCTTAATTTTTAAGATATAAATATAAGTAAGTTAGTTATTAATAGTTATAGATAGTAGTTCTTAATATACTATTAATTTATATCTAAAGTTAGTATAGAATAGTATAATAAGTGTTATTTCTATTACTAAACTATTATAAGCGAACTATGCTAAGGGTAGTAGTTCTACCTAGTTATCTTACTAGTAGTTTATATAATAACTAAGGTATGTTTTAACTACTTAATTTATCCTTTTGTTTCCTCTATTTATTTAAGAGTAGAAAGCTATAGAAAGCTTTCTTTTTATACCTAATCGTTTTATAAGAGTAATTTAAAATTTTAAAGTAAAGAGCTTATCTCTATCTAAAAGTATTTCTTCTAGTAGTCTATATCTTAAAACTACTTCCCTAAGGAATATAAATGCTAGTTTCTTAGCTATACTTAACTTTATATATACTATAAGAATTATATACTTTATAAGTCGTTTTATAATAACTAGGATTATATTATATTTAACTCCTATTATTAGATCTTTAGATTTTAGTAATTTAATAATAAAATCTATAGATATTAATTTCTAAGGTATTTATAGTATTAGAGTAGTATTTATCTATCTATAAGGAGTATAGTAGGAAGCCTTATTCCTAGTATAAGTATTATATTCTACTATTACTTTCTTAACTATCGTAGATAACTAATTAATATAGTAGTATTATCTTATTCTCTAAAGGGTTCTACGAATTCCTTAGTAGCTATAAGTAGGTATAGTATAGTATTCTTATATAAATTCCTTTATATATAAGTTAGGAACTTATAATTTCCCTTTTATATACTAGTTATAACCTTTATATAAGTTTTAAATTTTATCTATCTAGATATTATTTATTACTACTATTTCATATATAGTAGGTACTAAGTCTCTATTCTTAAGACTTTTTAAGATTATAATCTTCTTATACTTCTTATTTCCCTTATATCTAGGTTTCTAGCTAAGAGTATTAGCCTAAGTATTTAATATTCCCTTTATATATTAAATAATAATATTAAATCCTCTTAATATCTCTAACTATCTAGCTAATTATCTTATTATAAGTTCCTTTATTATAGTAAACGTCCTAAGATTCTCGTAGTTAGATAAAACTATAACTAGGTATTTTACTAGTTATAAATAGATTCTCTAGTATTCTAAAGCTAATACTATAGTAAGTAGTTCTTTATTAAAGATACTATAGTTTTATTATACTAGGTTAAATGTTTTAGAATAATATATAATAGGTATAGGTTTTCTCTTATTATTTAGCTATAAATAAACTATATCTACTACTATATTTAAAGTATCTGTTTTAATTATACTAGGTTTATTTATATTAAAATTATATAGAATAAGTTTTTCTATAAACTTTGCTTTAATTTTTTTAAAAAGTATTCTCTACTTATTTATTCTATATAAACTTAATAGCTTTCTTAACTAGTACTAATATTAGTTTAGTAATCTTTATATAGTCTTATATAAATAGATAATAAAAGTTTATAAATCTAAGAAAGGACTATATATCTTTTATATTCTCTAGTAATTTCTAGTTTAAGATGTCTTAGATCTTTACTAGATCTATTTCTATTTTTCCTAAGCTAAATACCTATCTTAGGAAAAGTATTCAAGTTACTCTAAACTTATATTTTAAGAGTTTTAACTAAGAATTTACTTTTATAAGTTATTATAAAACTTCTTTAATATATCTCTTATATTCTTCTTCTTTTTCTAAGAAGATTAGGATATTATCTAGGTAATAGATTACTATTACTCTTAGAAGATCTCTTAAAATATTATTATTTTATCTCTAATATATAGCTAGTATATTATAGAGTTTAAATAGTATAACTATATATTTATAGAGGCCTGATAGTAAGGTAAATGCTATCTTCTATTCGTCTCCGACTTTTATTTATATAAGTCTATAAGCGTTTTATTAATCTAATTTTATAAATCGTACTACCTTACCTAACTTATCTTATAAGTATTAGCTAGGTAGTAGTAGATAAGCGTCCTTAACTATAGCGTGATTTACTTCTTAGTAATTAATATATACTCTTCTATCTAGATCGTCTTTCTTTTTAATAATAAGTATATTTAAGATAATTAGTAACTTAGATCTTCTAATATATCTCTTCTTAATACCTTCCTTTATATAACTTTCTATTCTCTATAAGCTTTTCTAGTTATATAACTAAAGCTTCTACTTTAAGAAGTAATAATCCTCTTTTAATTTAATCTTATAATCTTATAAGCAATGTTCTAGTAAGGCTTACAAGTCTTCTAGGTTTTTAAACAAAGCTTTAAATTCTCTATACTATATAGGTATTTCGTTATTAGCTTTCTTACTAACCTATAAAGGACCCTAGATAAGGTGTTCTAGTACTTTAGAAGAGGTGGTGCTAATCTTATTCTAGCTTTAAAGTTATAAATACAAACCTATGTATTTATATTAACTAAAGGTTATCGTTCTAGCCTTCTAGTCGATTTCTAGATTATATTCCTAAATCTATAGTATACTAAGTATTACTTTCTTACTTCCTATTTTAATAATATTAAATTATATATCTAAATAGTATCTTTTAATATTAATTCTTATTAGAATAGTTTACTAGTTAATAATCCTATTTTAATATATAATATCTATTCTATTAACTACTCCTAGTCGATATAGTCTTATTCCTTTAATTAGAACGTTTAGCTTCTCTTAAGCTATTAGAGAGATAAAGTTATCTATTACTCTCGAGTCTATTATAACTTATAACTTTTTCTCTCTTATCTTTATAGTTATTACTAACTATCTTTCTTCTAAAGTAACGTCTAACTTTACTTTAATATATTAGACTTTAAAAGATCAATTTTCTTAATTATACTTCTTTCTCTCCTTATTCTTATATTATAGAAAGAATCTTACTCTTTTCTTATTAGTATATACTACCTTATATACTAATCTATATTCTACAATTCCTATAGTTTTAAGAATTTCCTCTATAAATTACTTTAATATTTATCTATAGTTATATTAGATCTATTTATAACTAGTTTCTAAAATAGCTTCTATAGACTATAGTTCTTCTATATATAGATAATCTAAAGTAGCTTCTAGTATACTTATCTCTAGTTTTATATAGTAAACTTTAAATATATAGTCTCTTAAATTCTTTTCTTTAACAGCTCTAATCTAGGACTAAGGAAAGAATACTACCCCTTCTTTATCTAATAATACTACTTCGTATATCTGATAATATTCTACTATTCTAGTAAGCTCTAGTAATATTCCTTTAAATCGTTTTTATAATAACTAGTCTAAAGTTAGACTTAGTTTATATTATATCTATTATATTATTATTTTCTAAACTATTTCTATAAACTATAGTTCTTCTACTAATAGATAGTATAATTCCTCTAGTTCCGTCTTAGCCTACTTAGTTATATCGAGCTCTCTTCGCTCCTAGTATAATATACTAAATAGTTATTATAAGTCGTATTTTCTAAATACTAACCTATTATTCTTAATTAATATAATAATAATATATTACTTAAATTCCTTTAGTATAACATCTTTAAGTAGTATCTTAAGAAAAGAGGTTTTAATTCGTCTCTTAAATCCTATTAGAACTTACTATATCTATATACTAGTCTTATCTAAAATATTATATATTCTCTATATATTCTCTACTTTAAAGTAGCTAGTTTTTTTAACTAGTTAACGTTTTCGTTCTAGTTCTTTTTCCTTAATAGTTTTCTATCTAGTAATTAGGCTAACTAGAGTTATTATTTTAAGGTTATTACTTATAACTATATATATTATTAAGATAGTTAAGTTAACTCCTCTTATTATATAAGAACTCTAGAAATCTAGTTTCTAATTATTAATATATACTTATTGATTTCCTTATTTAAAGGTTCTAAGAAAAGCCTAAGTTTCTCTAACTTTAGAGTCTTTATTTTTTATCTCTTCTTCTAAACTAGAAGATAAATCTAATATCTCTAAAGAACTAGTTAATAGTAGTAATTCGTATTTTACTTAAAAAGCTTATTCTAATTCTATTACCGACTATATATTATAATATTCTTTAAAGAGTAGATCTCTATTATTATTAGTATCTTATATACTACTAATTCCTTTATTATTTTTAATCTAGGTTCTATATCCTCGTACTTTAAGCTCCTTATTTATAAGTTTAATATAATTAGTTAAAGCTACCTATTACTAAATAGTAGTATTAATTTATTTCTTTCTCTTAGAGTCTTTCTTCTTACTATACTTATTTACTCTATAGCCTAGTTAGTTATAATTATAATATAAGTTCTACTTATATCAACGATTTTACTCTTCCTAGGAAAGTCCTCCTTTCTTTAGAAAGGTTTTCTTCTATATAGTATTTACCTCCTTACTATATTTATTAGTATAAGAGTACTTCTACTTTCCTAACCCTTTACTCTTTTCCCTATACCTAGGGTTACTCTTCTTAAATTCGTATAGGTGGTTATCTAGTTAGACGACTTCCTTAATTATATCTATAATAGTTAAGAATTATATATTCTACTTAGCTATTTCTTTATAAATATATATTTTTAATCCTTTGTAAAAAAGTTCTATAAGAGTAATTATATCCTATCTTAACTTCGTTCTATAATATTAAAATTCATTAGTATAATCTATTACTAATCTAGTCTAGTATAATTCTAAAAGCTTATATATAGCTGTTTAGATTATATTAAAGTCTCTAAAGACTTTCCTAATAGTTGTCTAAAATCCTAACGGTATTATATCTCGTTTTGTCGACAATATAAGCTTTTTTAGTAAGGCTCGCTTATAGTACTAGGCAGAAGCTAGTCTATACATCGTAGCTCGTTTTTTAAACATGTCTAGTAAACGAGTTAAGAACTATACTTTTCTATACTTGATTCTTCTATATAAATTAATTCTAGGATGTCTACTTAGTCTATATAACTGCTACTGCCACTCTTAGAAGTAGTATAGCTATAGCTAATACTAAACTTAGAGTATTACGTAATTATCTGCCACTGCTGCTAGTAAGCTCTCTAGCTAGATAGGATTTACAACTACTTATCTAGGAAGTACTAGGTTAGACTATAATTCCGAGAGTAGCTTATATAGTATCTTAAGCAGTAGTAGTAGTAGTATAACTTCTACAGCGTTCTACTACTACCTGATAAGTCTTCGCCGTAGTTAGTTCTCTCTATTCTAAACGGCTTCTAGTGCTAGGACTGTCTATATATAACTACTAGCCGAAGTATTATATAAAAGCACTATAATATAAAGCATTTGAAAAAGCGTCTTCTAGACAACTAGCTATTCTAGGCAGTCTAGCTGTAGACGTGGTTTATAGAGAAGCAGGCGCGATACTAGGTAGTAGACGCGATAGGACAGTTATATAATATTAACAACAGCTAGGGCGGTGGTAGAGGCAGTAGCAGCGATGATACTAGGGATATAGTGGCGGCGATTAAGGCTAAAATTAAGGAGTAGATAAAGAAGGAAGAGGAAGAGTATAAAGCGAGCACTATAGCGACTGAAATCGATCCGTAGCTATAGTATACTAGCTAAGAGGAGGTGCTAGCTAGTTTAATACACGACTTAGTTACGACTGCTAGATTTACAGCTACTACTACTACTACTAAGCTAGAACTAGAACGCGTCTACTAGAGCTAGAAGCGGATTCTACAGCGGAGTCTAAGCACGCTTACCGCTGTTAGCTAGTATAAGGACATTCTTAAGTAGTAGGCGTCGCCTAAGAACGAGGCAGTAAGCTAGCGGCTGTTTAAACTACCCTAGAACTATAGGAAAACCGTTCCCTAGTATAGCTAGACGTTTGCTTGATTGCTCTACTACGTTATATAAGCTGCCTCTAAACTAGGCGAAGAGAGCGAGATAGGGGCGACGTTTTTAGAATTATAGTTATAGTATATTAAGGAGGTAAAAGAGGCAGTGGCTACGGTCGAGACAGTAGCAGTGGCAGACGATATAAGGAGTATAGACGAGGCCGTGGCTATAGCGGACGTAGCTAGAAGTATAGACGAAGACATAGATAGCGATGCTAGAGAAGGGTTTATAGTAGTAGTAGTAGAGAACTATCTTAATAACATACTTATAACATTAATTATTAGTCTTCTAGCGTAAGACACTAGCCAGCTGTTTCTATACGAGTCGCCGGTTATATACTACTTAGCTATCTATAGTATTAATCCCTAGACTAAGCGATTCTATCTATTATTTTAATATATAATATATCTAGTATATATAATATAGATTATTCGACTAGTTATACTTAAGGTAATAGTATCTAAGCAGGGCTGGCCAGAGCTAGGCTTACTAAGTTAGAAAGAGGTTAGGGTAGTAGCAGGAGCAGTGGTAGAGCGTATTCAAGAGTACTAGCGGAACTACTTATATAAGGGGTTATTCTCGCCGGTATCGAGTATCTTGTTATAGCTTGTATTTAGGCAGGTATAGAACTAGAACTAGTTATTAGAGGCTAATATCTACTGGTTAGATAACTGCTAGACTGTCTTCTATAATAGTAAGAGAGTAGTAATAGCTAAGGTGTAGGGGATATGTTAGAAGCTTACGGTCGAGCTAGAAGGGCTGCTCTATAAGCTGCTTTTTAGCTAGAGCGTGAAGCCAGTGCTACTACTATAGCTGGTTAATAGTATAGAGATAGTGCAGCGGTTCTAGTAAAAGGGCTATAGCTTTCTTAATTACCTAGATAATATATACTAGAAGGTTAGCTAGGAGTTTCTATAGGAGCGGATGCTGAAGGCGAATAAGAAGCTGGTTAAGAGTAGTAGTAGTAGTAGTAGCAGTAGCTAGGAGAAATAGGCAGAACAACTATATAAGGTGTACTTAGCCTAGGAGAAGCAGTTTCTACTTAAGCTTATAGTAGCTATATATATTTAAGGAGGATAACTAGCGAGGAGTCCTAAGATCGGCTTAATTAAGGTCTATAATAGCGTTATCTTAAGTTAGAATATCTTTGTTATTAATAGACGAGTAATAGTAGTTACTATATATAATAAGAGCTGTAAGCGTTAAGGTAAGACAGAGTATATCTTCCGCTGCTTCCTTAACCAGCTTAGCTAGATTATTATCTAATATCTCGTTTATATACTACTATTTATACGAGTAGTCTTAAAGACTAAAGACGACTTCTTATTTATAGTTAAGAAGGAGAAACTATAGCTCTAAGACCAGCTGTCGGCAGCAGTGGCAGTAGCAACAGCTAAGTATCTTAGGGTCCGGCTAACTGTCTTAAGCTAGTAGTATATTACTATTACTATTAGCGATAAGTATCTGTATAAGGTAAGTCGGATCTAGAGACAGAGGCTCGAGGATAAGGACGAGGATAATAAGGCAGTAGTAGAGGAGAGCGATAGTAAGGTTAAGTAGAGCTTATTTAAGTATATTCTGGTTTAGCAGTTAGTATATAGCCGATAGACAGTAGTAGAGTACTATGTTATCGACAGGGCGTTTCTAAATCGACTTAGGCCGGATCTGGTCAGTGTATATAGCCAGGTATTACGAGTATAGTATAAATTTCTCTATCTCGAGTTAAAGGGAGCGGAAGTGGTAGTAGTAGTAGCAGTTAAGCGTTCTAAGAGTCTATTACTATAACTAGTTAAGCGAGAGAAGCTTAAGCTAAGTAGAGTAATCTAAGGACTATAGAAGGTCTTAGGACCAGATACTTAACCGCGATCTTAAGGCTAGACAGAGGCGCTTAAGCTAGTGTATATAGCTATACTATAACAGCTACAGATTATTATACTTAGTACTAGCAGTGGTAAGAGTCTGCTATTCTTCTCCGTTATAGCTATAGCGTCCTAGTAGACGGTGATTATAGTAGTGCTATTTACAGCTTTAGTAGACGATCTGATCAGTCGAGCAAGGGTATACTAGATCACGTACGAGGAGTAGTAGTAGTAGCGAGAATAGGTACTGCTACTACAGCTACTAATTATTAGTATAGACTAAGCAGTTAAGAGCGACTTTCTCTACTATGCTAAGGGACTTAAGCTAAGTAAGCAGCTAGCTCACGTCTTTTTTAATAAGTGCTATATTACTATTACCGATATATTATACTAGGCTAAGCTCCGCCAGCTATAGCAGTTGTAGTACTTATAGTACTGTTTTACGTGTCTGACGGCAACGCTTCTTACGAGGCTTAAGCTAGTACTTTAGGCTAATCTACTACTTAAATATACGTAGATCTACCGGCAGTCGACGATGTAGCTAACTATCTAGTACTAGGTAATCGAGTACTAGAGGGATATCTAGGAGACGGCTAAGCTACTAATCCGGCGACTATAACTGCTACTAGAGTCCTAAGGGGTTATCTACGTACAGAGCTATACTTATAGGGAGAGCGTAGCTAAGAAGATAGATTGTCTATTTTATAAGGCTACGGCGACTAGTAAGTAGGAGCTGCTTAAGTAGTAGGCTAGTAGCAGTGGCGGGTGGATCGTGGTAACTGGGGCACTTAGGACAGGTATTAACATTCTAGGCGTAGTTTATATCATCTATCTAGGCCAGCTATATAGGTTAACTAGCTTTATATAGCAGGTAGGACGAGGCGGGCAGGCTAGTAAGATCAGCGACTTAATTATTATTCTCCTAAGCAGTAGCAGTAGCAACAGTAGTAGCAACAGCAGTAGTAGCAGCAGTGGCTAGTTCCCCGCTCCCTGGTAAGAGCTGGTTAACGCGTACTTAGTTGAGGCAGAGGACGAGGTAGCGCTAACAGAGTATCTTAAGAGTCGCAGCTGTCGACGAGCGGTGCTAGCTAAGCATTTAGACGGCTATCTAAACACGACTAGCTATATTACGACTAATAGTATTCCGTATAACCGATATAATATATTACTAGAGCTACGGGAGATACAGAGTAAGACTGTCGAAGGCAGTAGCAGTAGTAGTAGTATTAAGAACAGGGCTGAAGCTATCTACCAGGTACTATAAGCTAAGGTATAGTAAGACGAGCAGCTAGAGCGATTCCACCAGGTGCTTTACAGCTACTATATCTACTGCTAGATAATAGAGGAGGAGGAGCAGAGCCTACTACCAGGACTGTCTATACACAGCAGAGAAGAGCTATGATATAGCAGTATACCGGCAGTGGCGGTCGCGGCTTAAGCTGGCTAGACGAGACCAGTGCTTCTAGTATAGGCTGTCCTAGAGTATCTATACTACTATTGAAGATTAGCGGCTATATATATATCTATATCTTATACTCTTAGGGCTATTCTTTCTATACTAGGTTAAGCAGCTGCTTCGGATCTGTTAAGAGGTTAGGTTTTAAGAAGGAGAGGAGTAGCAGTAGCAGTAGCTAAACGAGCTAAGGGAGGGGGTATTTAGACGTTAAGAGAGTAACTAGATACAGGTATAGTAGCGAGTAGGGGAGATCTACTATAAGATTAGAAGTTAGAGTAATTAAGTTATATTTAAGTTAGCTAGTATAATATATAAGTATTTATAACTACTGCTACTACTATCGTTATAGTCTAGAGTAAGCTAACTATGATTCCTAATACTAGTATTAACTAAGAGTTAATAAGGTAGTATAGATCTAGCTAGCGATATTAAGAACAGCGTTTAAAGCTTTAAGAGCATCTTAAACTAGAGCTAGCAGGTCGATAGAAGTTTATAAAATATAACGTAAAGTAGCTAGATTAGGTATTTTATAAGTTATAAAGAAAGGCAGCAGTAGTAGTAACAGTAGCAGTTATAGAAGTTATAGAAAGCTTAGTAAGAAGAAGATATAAGTATAAGAAGGTATTTATTTCTAAGTTAGGCTAGGTAGGCAGATAAGCTAGCGCTTAGTTAGCTATATAATTATATATATAAAGCTAGGTTTAGTAAGAGTAAAGATAACTAGTAATAGTAGAAGTCGTAGTAGTAGTAACTATATAGAGTATAGTAGTAGTAGTAGTAGTAGTAGCAGCGATATAGTATATTTATTTTTATAAAAAATAAAAATAAAATAAAAGTAGAAAAAGATTTAAAAGTAGAAGAGTTTATTTAACTATAATATAATAATATAATAAAAGTAAGAGTTAAAAGTTATATAAAAATTAAAAGTAACTCCTAACTAAATAAAGGATAAGAGTAACTACTAAAGTATAAGAATAACTACTAACTAAATAAAGTAGAAGAATAACTATTAACTAAGTATAGTATAAAAGTAACTAGTAACTAAATATAGTATAAGAATAACTACTAACTAGATATAGTATAAGAATAACTAGTAACTAAGTAAAGTATAAGAATAACCGCTAACTAAATATAGTATTAGAATAACTACTAACTAAGCAAAGTATAAAAGTAACTACTAACTAAATATAATATAAAAGTAACTACTAATAAAGTAAAGTATAAAAGTAACTACTAGCTAAGTAAAGTATAAGAATAACCGCTAACTAAATATAGTATAAGAATAACCGCTAACTAAGTAAAGTATAAGAATAACTATTAACTAAGCAAAGTATAAAAGTAACTACTAACTAAGTAAAGTATAAGAATAACTACTAACTAAGTAAAGTATAAAAGTAACTACTAACTAAATATAGTATAAAAGTAACTACTAACGAAGTAAAGTATAAAAGTAACTACTAACTAAGTAAAGTATAAGAATAACCGCTAACTAAGTAAAGTATAAAAGTAACTACTAATTAAATATAGTATAAAAGTAACCGCTAACTAAGTAAAGTATAAGAATAACTATTAGCTAAGTAAAGTATAAAAGTAACTACTAATTAAATATAGTATAAAAGTAACTACTAACTAAGTAAAGTATAAGAATAACTATTAGCTAAGTAAAGTATAAAAGTAACTACTAACTAAATATAGTATAAAAGTAACCGCTAACTAAGTAAAGTATAAGAATAACCGCTAACTAAGTAAAGTATAAGAATAACTGCTAACTAAGCAAAGTATAAGAGTAACTACTAACTAAGTAAAGTATAAAAGTAACTACTAACTAAATAAAGTATAAGAGTAACCACTAACTAAATAAAGTATAAGAATAACCGCTAACTAAATATAGTATAAGAATAACTACTAACTAAGTAAAGTATAAAAGTAACTACTAACTAAATAAAGTATAAGAGTAACTGCTAACTAAATAAAGTATACGAATAACTACTAACTAAGTAAAGTATAAGAATAACTACTAACTAAATATAGTATAAGAATAACTACTAACTAAGTAAAGTATAAAAGTAACTACTAACTAAGTAGCTAGGTTAGGCATTTTATAAGTTATAAAGAGAGGCAGTAGTAACAGTAGTAGTAGCAGTTATAGAAGTTATAGAAAGCTTAGTAAGAAGAAGATATAAGTATAAAAAGGTATTTATTTCTAAGTTAGGCTAGGGAGGTAGATAAGCTAGCGCTTAGTTAGCTATATAATTATATATATAAAGCTAAGTTTAATAAAAGTAAAGATAACTAGTAGTAGAAGTTATAGTAGTAGTAACTATATAGAGTATAATATAAGAGTAGAGAGCTAAAGCTAAAGTTATAATAAAAATAAGAGTTAAAGCTATTTCTTAAAAAGAGAATTAAAGTTATTAAGTTATAAAAGAGTTAGAGTTATTAAGCTATAAAAGAGTTAGAGTTATTAAGCTATAAAAGAGTTAGAGTTATTAAGCTTAAAAAGAGCTAAGGTTTTAAGATTATAAAGAATAAGAGTTTTAGAAGAAAGTATTTAAAATATTATATTAGATAAAAAGAAAAGAAATTAAAAAGAAAAGATAACTAGTAGTAGAAGTTATAGTAGTAGTAACTATATAGAGTATAATATAAGAGTAGAGAGCTAAAGCTAAAGTTATAATAAAAATAAGAGTTAAAGCTATTTCTTAAAAAGAGAATTAAAGTTATTAAGTTATAAAAGAGTTAGAGTTATTAAGCTATAAAAGAGTTAGAGTTATTAAGCTATAAAAGAGTTAGAGTTATTAAGCTTAAAAAGAGCTAAGGTTTTAAGATTATAAAGAATAAGAGTTTTAGAAGAAAGTATTTAAAATATTATATTAGATAAAAAGAAAAGAAATTAAAAAGAAAAGATAACTAGTAGTAGAAGTTATAGTAGTAGTAACTATATAGAGTATAATATAAGAGTAGAGAGCTAAAGCTAAAGTTATAATAAAAATAAGAGTTAAAGCTATTTCTTAAAAAGAGAATTAAAGTTATTAAGCTATAAAAGAGTTAGAGTTATTAAGCTATAAAAGAGTTAAGATTATTAAGCTTAAAAAGAGCTAAGGTTTTAAGGTTATAAAGAATAAGAGTTTTAGAAGAAAGTATTTAAAATATTATATTAGGTAAAAAGAAAAGAAATTAAAAAGAATTAAGATTAAAATTATTAGATTTAAAGAGAAGAAAGAGAGTAAGTATTAAAGAAATAAGAAAGTATTTATAAAAGCGATAAGATAAATATATATAAATAGTAAGAGGTTTAAAGCAGTAGTAGTAGTAGTAGCAGTAGCAGTGGTAGTAGTAGTAGCAGTAGCAGTAGCAGTAGTAGTAGTAGTAGCAGTAGCAGCAGTAGCAGCAGTAGCAGCAGTAGTAGTAGTAGTATTTATATAATAGCGAAGAAGAGTAGAAAATATAAGAGAATAACGGCTAACCGCGAAGCGGCTAAAGACGAAGTAATAATATATTAAAAAGAAAGTATAAAAGTAAAAGCAGAGGTAGTAATAGTAGTACTTATATAATAGCGAGGAAGAGTAGTAAATATAAGAGAATAACAGCTAGTTATAAAGTAGGTAAAGGCGAAGCAAAAATATATTAGAGAGGGGGTAAAGATATTTATATCGTTCCCGGAGGGCAACCGCTAACCGCGAAGCGGCTAAAGGCGAAGCAAAGATATATTAGAGAGGGGGTAAAGATATTTATATCGTTCCCGGAGGGCAACCGCTAGACGCGAAGCGGTCGCGTTAGGGTTAGGGTTAGGGTTAGGGTTAGGGTTAGGGTTAGGGTTAGGGTTAGGGTTAGGGTTAGGGTTAGGGTTAGGG
>LLEY01000293.1:0-46939 GCA_001414485.1 Calycina herbarum | reverse complement strand
ATTCTATAGAATCCTTAGTATAAAGCTTAGACTATCTACTACTTTCTATTTATAAACTAATAGATAAACTAAAATTATAAACTAATAGATTAATCAACGCTTATAGCCTTTTATTAGTTACTATTAGAATAACTAGAGCGAACTTATCTCTATTCTAGACTATGCTTAGCTTACGCTTCTATACGAGAGTCTAGGTAAGCTCTTATCTTTTAAAGTAATTAATAGATATATAGCTACTATATCCTTTAATTAAAACTGTCTAGATAAATCTATAATAGTCTACGAACAGCTTAACTAGACCGATATAGAGGCACTTATATAGAGAATATACGATACTTAGACCGTAGTAAAGGAATTAGTTAGTAAAGTATAAGACTGCTATATAAGGTCCGCGAACCAGATTCGAAGAGTAGTAGACTTTAACGTAGACGACTTTGTTTAGGTATTAACTTATAATTAGAAGACAGACTAGCTAAGTGTTACGAATCACGGTATACGTAGTAAGTAGTCTAGACGGCGTTCTAATAAGACAAGGTATAACATCCGGGAAAGGAAAGTAACATAGGAGGAAATTAGTAATACAAAGGACATTAAGGATTTCAGGATCTCACTATTGTAGTAATGTTAGAAGTCACGTGGGGTCATGTAACGTGATCGCCTATATCGCTCTGATCGTCTTAATCGTAAGCGACGTAAGCGACGCGAGTAATATAAGCGACGTGCTTAGGAACGAAGGTTCTATATAAGACTAGCATATCTGCTATTAGATAGAAGCTTCGTACTTAACTTTAGTTATTAATCTTATTATCTTATTTAATATCTTTGATATAAGTAACGAGTTTACTTCTAAGTAAACAACCCAGCGTATCTATACTTCTTACCTATATACTAACCTTCGAGACTTAGTTATCTTTGTTTAGTTCGTTTAAGTTTTGTTATACTTTAAGCACCTGCTTAGAAGTTCAGTCGCTATGGCCCTAGTAACCCCCGCAGCAGCTAGCTCAAATACTAGTTAAGTTAACGTCGTAGACATATCTAGAAATACAACTAGAAGGACACCTGCTAGTACACAGTTAACTAGGAACGACGACAATGTTAGTATATTAGACGCCCTCGAGCCCTATAAGGTTGAAGCACTTAAATCTATTAAAGTTAAGATACTAGATACGTATTATAGGAAGCGAAAGGAACTCGACTTATTCCTTCTCTAAATAGACATCGACTTTAACTTTAATTCTAATAAGTTTAAAGGTAATTATAACTTATAAACTATCTTTGCTATCTCCTACCTTAGAGGATTAGTATTAGAATAGGCTTAGCTATACTTAGAGGACTTCTTTAAAAATAAGAATAAAGACAGAAAGATAGAATTAATTAAGATTATATTTAAATCTTAGAGAGGATTTAAAACAACTATTAGGAAAGTTTTTAGAGACTTTGATATAATCTAAATAGCTATATATAAGCTTTTAGAGTTATACTAAACCGGATTAGTAATAGATTACACTAACGAATTTCAACGTTATAGGACAAAGTTAGGATAGGATACTATTACTCTTATAAAACTCTTTTATAAAGGATTAAAGGTATATATTCGTAAGGAAATAGCTAAGTAGAATATATAGTTCTTAACTATTATAGGTATAATTAAGGAAGTCGTCTAGCTAGATAACTACTTATATAAATTTAGAAAGAGTAACCCTAGATATAGGGAAAAGAGTAAAGGGTTAGAGAAGTAGAAGCACTCTTATACTAATAAACATAGTAAGGAGGTAAACGCTATATAGAAGAAAACCTTTCTAAAGAAAGGAGGACTTTCCTAGGAGGAGCGAAATCGTCGACGTAAGCAGAACTTATGTTATAACTATGGCCTTCTAGGTTATAGAGCAAATAAGTATAGTAAGAAGAAAGACTCTAAGAGAAAGAAACAAATTAATACTACTATTTAACAATAGATAGCCTTAACCGATTATATTAAACTCATAGATAAGGAGCTTAAAGCACGAGGATATAGAACCTAGATTGAAAATAACAGAGTTAGTAGTGTTTAAGATACTAATAATAATAGGAACCTACTTCTTAAAGAATATTATAATATATAATTAGTAATAGAATTAGAGTAACCTCTTTAAGTAGAATATAAATTACTACTATCGGCTAGTTCTTCGGAAACGTCGGATTTATCTTCTAGTTTAGAAAGAGAAATAACAAATGAAGACTCTAAAGTTAGAGAAACTTAGGCTTTCCTTAGAACCTTTAAACGAGGAAATCGATAGGTATATATTAATAACTAGAAACTAGACTTCTAGAGTCCTTATATAATATAAGGGGTTAACCTAACTATCTTAATAATATATATAGTTATAAGTAATAACTCTAAAATAATAATACTAGTTAGCCTAATTACTAGACAAAAAACTATTAAAGAGAAGGAACTAGAATAGGAACGTTAACTAATTAAAAGACCTAGCTACCTCGAAGTAGAGGATGTATAGAAAATATACGATATATTAGATAAGACTAGTACGTAGACATAGCAAGTTCTAATAGGATTTATAGGATAAATTAAAACCCCTTTTCTTAGGATACTATTTAAAGATATTATACTAAAGGAATTCGAGTAATATATTATAGTTATGTTAATTAGGAATAATAGGTTAGTATTTAGAAAATACGACTTATAATAACTATTTAGTATATTATTCTAAGAAAAAAGAGAACTCGATATAACTAGATAGACTAAGACAGAATCGGAAGAATTATACTATCTATTAGTAGGAGAACTATGGTTTATAGAAATAGTTTAGGAAACGATAGTATAATAGATATAATATAAACTAAGTTCGACTTTAGACTAGTTATTATAGAAACGATTTAAAGGAATATTACTAGAGCTTGCTAGAATAGTAGAATATTATTAGATATATAAAGTAGTGTTATTAGATAAAGAAGGAGTAGTATTCTTTCCTTAGTCTTAGATTCGAGCTATTAGAGAAAAGAATTCAAGGGACTATATATTTAAGGTTTACTATATAAAACCAGAGATAAGTATACTAGAGGCTACTTTAGATTATCTATATATAGGAGAACTATAGTCTATAAAAGCTATTTTAGAAAATAATTATAAATAGATCTAATATAACTATAGATAAAAACTAAAACAATTTATAAGAGAAATTCCTAAAACTATAGGAATCGTAGAATATAGATTAGTATATAAGGTAGTATATACTAATAAGAAAAGAGTAAGATTCTTTTTATAATATAAAGATAAGAAGAGAAAGAATTATAATTAAGAAAATCGATCTTTTAAAGTCTAATATATTAAAGCAAAGTTAGACGCTACTTTAGAAGAAAGACAGTTAGTAATAACTATAGAAATAAGAGAGAAAAAGTTATAAGTTATAATAGACTTAGAAGTAATAGGTAACTTTATCTCTCTAATAGCTTAGAAAAAGCTAAACGTTCTAATTAAAGGAATAAGACTATATCGACTTAGAGTAGTTAATAGAATAGATGTTATATATTAAAATAGAATTATTAATTAGTAGACTATCTTAATAAAAGTTAATATTAAAAGATACTATTTAGATATATAATTCGATATTATTAAAATAGGAAGTAAGGAAGTAATATTTAGTATATTATAGATTTAGGAATATAATCTAGAAATCGATTAGAAGGATAAGACGATAACCTTTAGTCGATATAAATATAAGGGTTCGTGTTTATAACTTTAAAGCTAAAACGAGGTTAGTGCCACCTCTTCTAAAGCGCTAGGATACCTTGTCTAAGGTCCTCTATAGGTTAGTAAGAAAGCTGATAATAAAATACCTATATAGTATAGAGAATTTAAAGCTTTGTTTAAAAACTTAGAAGACTTATAAGCCTTACTAAAACATTGCTTATAGGATTATAAGATTAAATTAAAAGAGAGTTATTACCTCTTAAAGTAGAAGCTTCGGTTATATAACTAGAAAAGCCTATAGAGAATAGAAAGTTATATAAAGGAAGGTATTAAGAAGGGATATATTAAAAGATCTAAGTTACTAATTACTTTAAATATACTTATTATTAAGAAAAAAGACGATCTAGATAAGAGAGTATATATTAATTATTAAGAAGTAAATTATATTATAGTTAAGAACGCTTATCTACTACTACTTAGCTAATACTTATAAGATAAGTTAAGTAAGGTAGTACGATTTACGAAACTAGATTAATAAAACGTTTATAGACTTATACGAATAAAAGTTAGAGACGAATAGAAGATAGCATTTACCTTATTATCGAGCTTCTACGAATATATAGTTATACTATTTAGACTATATAACGTACTAGCTATATATTAGAGATAAAATAATAATATTTTAGAAGATCTTCTAAGGGTAATAGTAATTTATTATCTAGATAATATTCTAATCTTCTTAGAAAAAGAAGAAGAATATAAGAGATATATTAGAGAAGTTTTATAATAACTTATAAAAGTAAACTCTTAGTTGAAACTCTTAAAATACGAGTTTAGAGTAACTTGGATACTTTTCTTAGGATAGGTATCTAACCTAGAAAAAATGAAAATAGATCTAGTAAAGATCTAAGACGTTTTAAACTAGAAATTACTAGAGAATATAAAAGATATATAGTCCTTTCTTAGATTTGTAAACTTTTGCTGTCTATTTATATAAGACTATGTAAAGATTACTAAACTAATGTTAGTACTAGTTAAGAAAGCTATTAAGTTTATATAGAACGAATAAATAGAAAACGCTTTTTAGAAAATTAAAGTAAAGTTTATAGAAAAACCTATTCTATACGATTTTAACGTAGATAAACCTAGTATAATTAAAATAGACGCTTTAAACATAGTAGTAGGTGTAGTTTACCTATAACTAAATAATAAAGGAAAACTTATACCTATTATATATTATTCTAAAATATTTAACTTAGTATAATAAAATTATAGTATATTTAATAAGGAATTACTTACTATAGTATTAGCTTTAGAATACTAGAGAATTTATTTATAGCTAGTAAAATACCTAGTTATAGTTTTATCTAATTATAAAAACTTTAAAATGTTTATAATAACTAAGGAACTTATAATAAGACGATTAGCTAGATAGTTAGAGATATTAGAAGGATTTAATATTATTATTTAATATATAAAGAGAATGTTAAATACTTAAGCTAATATTCTTAGCCGGAAACCTAGATACGAGGGAAATAAGGAGTATAAGAAGATTATAATTTTAAAAACTCTTAAAAATAGAGACTTAGTATCTACTATATATAAAATAGTAGTAATAAACAATATCTAGATAGATAAAATTTAGAATATATATAAAGGTTATAACTAATATATAAAAGGGAAATTATAGGTTCCTAGCTTGTATATAAAAGAATTTATATAAGAATACTATACTACGTCTATATACGGTTATTAAGGAATTCGTAGAACCCTCTAGAGGATAAGATAATACTACTATATTAATCGGTTATCTATAATAGTTAAGAAAGTAATAATAGAATATAATACCTATACTAGGAATAAGGCTTCCTACTATACTCCTTATAGATAGATAAATACTACTCTAATACTATAGGTACCTTAGAAATTAATATCTATAGATTTTATTATTAAATTACTAAAATCTAAAGATCTAATAATAGGAGTTAAGTATAATATAATCCTAGTTATTATAGAACAACTTACAAAGTATATAATCCTAATAGTATATATAGAGTTAAGTATAGCTAAGGAATTAGTATTTGTATTCCTTAGAGAAGTAGTCTTAAGACATAAACTACCTAAAGAAATACTCTTAGATAGAGATAAGCTCTTTATCTTAAAATTTTAAATTACTCTTATAAAACGATTAAGTATAAAAAGAAAGCTCTTTATAGCTTTTTACTCTTAAACAAATAAAGGAAACGAATAAATAAATTAAGTAGTTAAAATATACCTTTATTATTATATAAACTACTAGTAAGACAACTAGGTAGGACTGCTACTCTTAGCATAGTTTGCCTATAACAGTTTAGTAACAGAAATAATACTTATTATACTATTCTACGCTAATTTTAGATATAAATTATTAGCGTATTAAGAACCGCTATCTACGACTATCGACAACTAGCTTACTCGTATTCACGTCTTAAAAATTAAAGGGCTATATAAGGAACTTATAAAGGATTTGTAATTCATAGCTAAAAGAAATACATACTACTATAACAAACGACGTAGTTAGGAGCTAACGCTAAAAGAGAGGGATAAAGTCTATTTAGTATAAAAGAACATCGATATAAAAAGACTAAGTAATAAACTAGATTATAAGAAACTTAGACTATTTAAAATCAAACGAGTTAAAAGACCTTTGAATTATAAATTAGTACTACTAAAGATAATAAACATCTACCTAGTATTCTATATATCCCTACTTAAACCAGTACTACTAGGAGCACTACTAGCCCTATTTATAGAAATTTAACTAGTTAATCTAAACACTGAATATAAAGTTAAAAGAATTCTTAACTATAAGATTATTAGAGGCAAGATTAAATATTTAATTAAATAGTTAGATTACCTATACTTAGAAAACACTTAAGAGCTAAAAAGTAATCTTAACTATTACCTAGAGGAACTTCGGAAGTTCTACTACTAAAACTTAGGGTTACCTACATCTCGTAGTTAGAAGGGAAAGCCTTAAGGAAAGCTAAATCAAGGGTTAGCTTAGTAACAAAAGCGGGGTCGCTAGAAGAAGAAGGGGCCGCTAGCTAGACGATCTCTAATTCCCTCTCTTCTTTCTCCTTCTCTGCTCTTTCCTTCTTATTAGCTTTATCAAGCTCTTATAGATTAGTAAGACTACGACGGAGCATCTCTTACTCCTGCTCTATAAAGAAGCGTTGTTGTTTTCGTAGGCGAAGGATCTTTTATATAGCTTCTTCCTAAATCTTATAAGCTGTCTCTTCCTCCTGTTATAACCTCCGCTTCTAGGTATTAATAGATTCCTACTTAAAAATTAAGAGTATTCGATTTTACGACTCGATATCGTAAGATTTGCCTTTCCTAGTATACTCGGAATACTTAGAACTACTAGGAACGCTGATATATTAACAACTAGTTTTCGTATTTATATAACGAGTATAAGGAATTATTTCGCGTCTTAAACGTTCGATTCGAAGGGCGTTAAAGGTCCTATATTATTTAAGCTTATCTTTTAGAAGAGGTGTTGACGATATAATAGGAACTAGGGAGGCCGCTAGCCTCTTAACAATATTTCTTAGGCTATACTTAAGCGTAAGGGCACGCTAGTCTAAGAAGGGGATAGTGTTATAAATCACGGTATATATAGTAAGTAGTCTAGACAGCGTTCTAATAGGATAAGGTATAACATCTAGGAAAGGAAAGTAATATAGGAGGAAATCAGTAATATAAAGAATATTAGGGATTTTAGGATCTTATTATTATAGTAATGTTAGAAGTTACGTAGGGTTATATAACGTGATCGCCTATATCGCTCTAATTGCTTTAATCGCGAGCAACGCGAGCAACGTAAGCGATATAAGCGACGTGCTTAGGAACGAAGGTTCTATATAAGACTGGTATGTCTGCTATTAGATAGGAGCTTCGTGCTTAACTTTAGTTATTAATCTTATTATCTTGTTTAATATCTTTGATATAAGTAACGAGTTTACTTCTAAGTAAATAACCTAGCGTATCTGTACTTCTTACCTATATACTAACCTTCGAGACTTAGTTATCTTTGTTTAGTTCGTTTGAGTTTCGTTATACTAAGCTATAAGCTAGATAGACAAAACAAGGGTCCGTTCTAGATTACAGCTTACGAAGGATACTCTTTCTAGCTTAAACTACTAGACCACTTCCGTATACACCTTATATTCCCCTTGTTACTACTCTGTAAAGCTGCTATAGATCTGTTACCTAGATAGGTAAACGAACTACCCCTACTAATATAAGTTACAGATTAGAAAGAGTAGGAAGTAGAAGAAGTCTTAGCTATAAAGACAGTTCGTAGAAAGCTCTAATACAGGGTTTAATAGTTAGGCTATAACCCTAATCTATAGTAGTATCTAGCCTCGAATTTTAAGTATTATCTATATAAAGTACGCGATTTTCACCTCGCTAATCTAGCCTATACTAGTCCGCTAAGGGCTTTATAAAGCTAGATACAAGCGTAAGAAGACGGAATAGACGATTATAATTATCTAACAGACGATTTAGTTATAATATAAAGCTTATAAATAAGCTTTTTCTAAAAGAGAGAGTAATATTACAGCGCTAGTCTATAACACGTGATTCTCAGTCCTATACGTAACCGTTAGAGCTGCAACGCTTAGACGGATTTATAACGAGATTAAAAGCTCTTTATAGTTAGTAGAAATACCTCTTTTTCATAGAGTATATATTCCGTATTCCCTCGTTCTTAGAACTATAGCTTTAAATTCTCGAATATATATATATATACTCTTATACCTTTGCCTTCAGATATAGATCGTAATACTTATAAGTACTTTTTCAGAATATAAGATAGCAGATCTACTACTATACTATAAAATAAAATATAAGATTAATCTTAAACCTAGTAGTAAGCTACTATAGAGACTAGTATATATACTATCTAAGAAGAAGCTAGACGTACTCTAGGAATACCTAGTAGAATTTAAAAGAAAAAGTTAGATTTAAAAGTCTACTAGTCTAGTAGAAGCGTCTATTATATTTATACCTAAGAAGAGAGGCAAGCTTTGCTTATATATCAACTACTAGAGTTTAAATAGAATTATAGTCAAAGATAGAACCTCGCTCCTATTAATTACTAAGACGCTAGACCGTCTTTATAGAGCTAAGAGGTTTATATAGCTAGACTTAAAAGATATATATTATTAACTTTAGATCTAAAAAGGCGATAAATAGAAGACAGCGTTCTATACGTGTTATAGGTATTTTAAGTATTATATAATACCTTTTAGTCTTTATAACACGCTAGTAATATTTTAAGTATATATTAACTAGGCTTTAGTAGGCTTAGTAGATATAATATATATAATATATCTTAATAATATTCTAATATTCTTAGAGAACCTAGACAAGTATAATATAGTAGTATAACAGGTACTTGAACGCTTAACGTAGTATAGGCTTATTACGAATTTATAGAAATATAAATTTAATACTAATACTATTATATTCCTAGGATTTATAATTAGCCTAGAAGAGGTATAGATAGAACTAAGTAGAGCAGCCGCTATCTTAGAATAGCTGTTTCTAAGAAGTATTTAAGAAGTCTAAGTAGTCTTAGAGTTCTTTAACTTCTATCGACGTTTTATCTATAGCTATATAGTAGTAACTAAACCTATTACTAACCTACTAAAAGAGAAGTAATTACTTTAATAAATAGACTAAGTAGAAAGAGCTTTCTAGAATCTAAAAACAGCTTTTACTACTATACTAGTACTATAACACTTTAATATAGAGAGAGCGATTAAAGTTAAGACAGATGTATTAGGCTTTATAGTAGGATATATTCTCTTATAACTGTTTAGTAAAGATATAGACGCGAGGTAGCACTCTATTACTTTTTATTTAAGGAAGTTTATAGTAGCTAAAGTTAACTATAATACCTATAATTAGAAACTTCTAGTAATTATACTAGCTTTCTAGTAGTAGAGATATTACCTTACGTATACTTAGTATACTATCGTTGTTAAGATAGACTATAATAACCTAAAATACTTTATAATAAAGAGAAAACTAAATAAGAGACAGGCTAGATAGGCTAAGGAATTAGTAGTATTTAACTTTAT
Source organism: Calycina herbarum (assembly GCA_001414485.1). Lineage (NCBI taxonomy): Eukaryota > Fungi > Ascomycota > Leotiomycetes > Helotiales > Pezizellaceae > Calycina > Calycina herbarum. The sequence goes on along the minus strand of LLEY01000293.1, from coordinate 37,117 downwards.
AATAGAGTATAGAGAAGGTAAGACTAACCTAGTAGACAGGCTGTCTAGAAGGCTAGATTATAGAGATAACAAAAGTAAGAGAGATAATAAGTCTCTATTATTATATAAGTTATTAAGAATAACAAAGCAGAGTACTAAGGAGCTATAAATTATAGCTCTAGAAATAGAGTCGGACTCTATCTTTAGGACTCCTGCTAAGCAGGACTCTAATATAAACGAAGGTTCTATATAAGACTAGCACGTCTACTAGTAGATAGAAGCTTCGTACTTAACTTTAGTTATTAATCTTATTATCTTATTTAATATCTTTAATATAAGTAACGAGTTTACTTCTAAGTAAACAACCCGGCGTATCTATACTTCTTACTTATATACTAACCTTCGAGACTTAGTTATCTTTGTTTAGTTCGTTTGAGTTTCGTTATAGTTATTAATCTTATTATCTTATTTAATATCTTTAATATAAGTAACGAGTTTACTTCTAAGTAAATAATCTATCGCGTCTATACTTCTTACCTATATACTAACTTTCGAGACTTAGTTATCTTCGTTTAGTTCGTTTAAGTTTCGTTATACTATATCGAATACTAGTATTAGATAAGTATAAGAGTTATAAATCAGCTGTATTTTAAGAGTATTATAAAGCTAATAATATTATTACTCTTTATCTACTTTCTTATTCCTCTTATTTAATCTAGCTACTCGACGTTAGATGTTTTAGTATTCTTAAACGTATATATAAGTATTAAATTAAGACTTTTATTAAAGCTTATATTAACTATATTACTAAGGTCGAGTTCTTTTTAGCCTTTTACGTAGCTTATAAGTAATTAATAATAACTTAAAACGCCTAGGCTAGATTCCGCAGAGCTGGCTTAGTATCTTTTAATCTCTGAGCTATAATATTAAAGCTTAATATCTAATTATAAACTCCTATACCTACTAGACCCCCCTCTGCGGCCGCTAACTCTTAGGTCTTATAGACCCCTCGTAATCTAACTAACGCTCTTTTATAAACAACTTTAGTTAAGAATCGTATTTCACGCTATTAAGAAAGCTCGCTAACCTCTATTTTCGAGACTATAGCTATATTAGCAAAGAGTATAAAGCTATTAGCTTATAAGATAACTTTGTTATTAGCCGAAGTCTATACTCTTCGTAAGGTAAATAAAGTACTTAGCAAGCGCTATAAGGCTAAAAAGACTCGGGTCTATTAAGGAGGTATACTTACTATAGAGGATATATAAGACGTATTAGCTTAAAAGAAGGCAGAGGAACAGGCTCGACGCGACAAGCGTTCTAAGAGAGGTAGGCAAAATAAGAGACAAACCTCTAGACGACGGTATAGCACTTACGGAAAGACTAGTTATAATATACAAACTTGTTAAGAGGTTATAGATATATCTAGTTTATTAGATTCCGAGTAGTTTTAATTAATATTATTTGTTATAGTTAATTAATCTGATATTAAAGTAGTAGAGTAGAGGGAAAATACACTACTCGGTGATAAACCACGTTATATCTAAAAAGAATCCTATTAATTAATTCTAAATTAACTCTATATATACTAAATTAAATTAAACCAAGGCTCTAACAGACTCTAAATTAACTCTATTCTAATCTGATTGAATTAATTTAGATTTAATTTGTTGAATTTTTTGTCACTACGCTGATTTAAAGAGATAGATATCGTTGAAAAGAATGTCACTGTACTTATCAACGAGACCAGCTGATGTCACCACCTGGACCTACTTTTCAAATAACCCAGGGACCTAGTTTTACCTATTTTTGAGAGCACGTTTTTGATGAGAATTGAGACGGCAGACCCCCGTTACTGAGAAAGTGATTTCCGAGGCCTTCTCAATTCTTCAAAGCGAGTCTGGAGACGTTGACCTCGCTGTTCATAGCGTTCACAACGGAGTAGAGACCTCAAACCAGGTTTCAACGGTCCGAAAATAGTCTAGGATAATGAATACTGCTTGAGATTGTTTGAGTAGGTTTCTCCATTTTAGAACGATAGCTCCAGCAAGGCGAGTTATGTACTATCAATAACACATATGAGAAAAAAGGTACTGCAATTGTCATGTGAGACTCCATCGAGGGTGCTTTCTTTCATTGTACCGTTGTAGTATTCTCAAAACAGACAGTAGTCATAGAAAACCACAAATAGCCACCTTAACGACCTGCTAAAACAACAAAGATATGCAATAGGATACAGAGCAAGTTTGGAAAGAAGAAAAATGGATTATGCTTCTCCCCAAGTTTTTCCTATGCCAAAGCCAAGCTCCCACAAAGCCAACCGCCCCTTCCCAAATTCGTGTTTTGTTTCTCATTCATGATATTGTGCCATAAAGTCATTTTCTTGCCAACAAGAAGCAAAAAATCATGCAAGAAAATTCAGGTTAGTCATTCTTCTCATTAACGTACGTGGCTGCCCGAGATTACTATCGCCTATCATCTAGGCAGGAACTTTTCCCCTCTTGCTCTAGAACATCATTGAATAGCGACACCGGTTCTTCCTCTGGGAAGAAGAACGCGGAGAGGGATCAACCAACGGATTGGTAGAGGAGAAGGGGTTCGCCGACGTTCTCGATTTCGGGGATTGTGCATTTCAGGTCGAAGGCTTTGGAGAGGACAATTTTGAAAATCTGAGTGAGAATTGTGAGTATTAAGTTGATGGTTTTGTTGGGGTAAATTACCTTTTGTACGTTGATGCTGTGACTTGTACTGCTGAAGATGAGACTTGCTCTCATGGCTTTAGCGAACCTCCGTGCCTGGGAGACGATGTTAGTATGTGTATTGAGATAAATAAATAAGAAAAAAGTGGCAAATTGCGGCTCTTGTCAAAACAAGGATTTTGCTCACCTGATTTGATATTTCCTCTTGGTCCTCGCGGGGAAAGTTGACGAAATGATCATATTTGGTACCAACGAGAAATGGAATGGCCGTCTTGTTGAATCCTCGTCCTTGCCGGTACCATTCCTTGATACTGTTCAAAGTGCTCTTCCGCGTCAAGTCGAACATGAACAAAATGGCCACTGCGTCATTGCATACTAGGGGCAACATATTGACGAATTCCCGTTGTCCTCCCAAATCCCAAATGGAAAAGGTAATCTCGGTATTGCGTATCGAAATAGTCTTTTCCATGAAATTGACCCCCAGCGTTTGGATATAGTCCTCGTCCCAACTTCCCTCGACATATTTGACCATTAACGATGTCTTGCCGATTTGTGCATCGCCAACCATGCCAACCTTGATCACCACACTGTTCTTATTCCGTCCCGCCTCTCCACTCGTAGCGCCGCGAGCATTCTGATCTTGATATGACGACTGCATGTTGGAGTAGGCACCGTTACCAGAGAGGCCAGAATTGGGTCGGGAGATGGAAGGAGCAAAGGCAGTCGGGGGAGTTGGGTATCTCGCGTCGGCATCGGGGGTGGGAGAATCAGGATAACCTTGCTGGGAGGGGAGGAAGTCGGCAGACTGCGACTGGCCGTGTCGTCGATCGAGGAAGCCATTGCTGTGCGTGGGCGTGTGCGTGGGCGTGTGCGTGTGCGATTGTGATTCTTCGGTGCCGCCCATTGTGTCATCCTGTCCCTCCCCCCGTGTATCGTATGCCCCCTCGTTCTCCATCGTGTTCTCCATCGTGTTCTCCATGGCGTCGTGAAATTGGGCTGGCGAACCAGCAGAGAGCGTAGAGGAATCCAGAATGCCGGATGCGGTGCCTTGACTGAACAAGGCTGAAATCCGTGGAGAGGTTGCGAGGTCGAGGTCAATAGATCAATAGATCAATAGCCCAGCTGGCGGTACCGAGAAGCGTGATCAGAAGTGCCGGATTACCTGACCTGCTCTGCTCTGCTCTCTTGCAAATGAATGACTCGGATGGAGAGCAAGGCACAGACAGTACAATGTCTCAATGCGGGCAGAGGCTAGACGCAATGTTTGAAGTGCCGATTTGGGTTTGATTTGAGGTTATTCCGATGAAGATAACCCCCCTGGCGGGCGGCCTTAAACGCGGGTGGAAGTTGGTTATGCAAGTGCAGTATGGTGCAGGTGGCGCTAGCTGGCATACATACAAGCAGACACGGCGACGGCGCGTGTTTGTTGATTTTCACGCGACGACGCAGGCAATTGGGCAGCAAGCACTTCAGCTACTCCAGCAAACGAGCAATTTTGCACTGTACGAGTACCTCCGTAGTCGTGAGGTGCCTGCCCGCAACCTCCAGAGGTCTTTTTGGTGGGGTCGCTAAGGGTGCCCTCCCTTCCTCCCCCTGGCCTGGCCAAAAGTTGCTTCCGATCAGACCTCCGAGCCTTTGAGCCAGTGGCCGAAGCATATTTCCAAGATCTTGGGCTCTCCCGACTTTCCACACCAAACAAACAAAATGGCTTCAATCGCACGAACTCTACGTCCAGCGGCTTCGCGGCTGACCGCCTCGTCGAGGGCAAACACATTATCATGGCGGCCCTCTGCTTTCACCTCGCGCGCCTTCTCAGCTTCTCCACCAGGTAATTCGTTCTCTCGTATCATGGTTGAGGTGATGATGCTGATAATGCTCTAGTAATGGTAAAGAAGTATACCAAGGACCACGAATGGGTTGAGCTTTCCGACGACAAGAAAACCGCAACCATTGGTATCTCAGAATACGCAGCACACGCCCTTGGTGATGTCGTTTACGTCGAGCTTCCAACCGCACCACTAGAGGTCGGGGCAGGCGATTCAATCGGAGCGGTGGAGTCAGTCAAGTCGGCTTCAGATATCAACTCGCCCATCAGCTGTACTATCACATCTGTCAACACTCTGCTCGAGGAGAAGCCAGGTGCAATCAACGTAGGCCCGGAGGATGATTCGTCGGGTGGTGGATGGGTCGCAAAAGTGGAGGTCGGTGAAGCAGGAGTCAAGGATTTGGATGGCCTGATGGACCACGCAGCATACAAAGAGTTTACAGAGGAGTAATTGGGAGGGACACGCAAAATGGAATGTGGTACTTCAACATGGCTGCAATATTTTGTTTGGGAGGCGAATTTTGGTACTGGAGTTGAATAGGTAGATGCACCATTTTCGGAGCCAAGTCTGCTACCAGCAATATTTTTTGGTACAACACCCCGGTTTCTCCAGGAGCTCTTTTCATAGCATTATGCATTGCCGCCTTCTGCGATTACCGGTCGGTTCAAATTGATAGCCTCCAAGATCTCAGCAGCGCCCTTCTCTACAAGATCCTGAGCGAGTTTCCATCCAAATTCATCTGCGTCCTTGACGTTTAGAATCTCGTCTAGTCTCTCTGCTTCAACACTCTCCTTTCCGTCCAGGCTAACCACAATTGCCTTCATTAACAGCTTACCTTTCTCAATCCATGTCGTTTCAACCCCAATTGGTACACTGCAGCCTCCCTCCAATGTACGCATGAGACTTCTCTCTGCGGTTCCAGCCAGAGTGGCGCTTTCATCCATTAGAGGACTCAAGATTTCCAAAACTTTTTCATCCCCATCTCGAACCTCAATTGCAAGTGCCCCTTGACCTACTGCATATAACATTCCTCCACCAGGCGTCTTTGAATCCAGATATTGCGTAATTCGGTTTCCCCAATCCATTCTGAGTATTCCAGCCGCTGCCAAAACCAAACACGAGTATTCCCCATCTTCCGCATCCAGTTTGCCCAATCTTGTTCCCAAATTCCCTCTCACGTCCTTAAACTTCAAAGTCGGGTACTTTGACTTGATCTGCGCACTCCGTCTCACACTGCTCGTCCCAACCACAGCACCATCCGGCAACTCCGCCAAACTCTTAAACTCCAGCCCCTTCTTCATAACCACCACATCCCTCGGATCTTCTCGTTCCATGATACAACCAATAATGCACTTGGGCGGTAACTGAGTTGGCATATCCTTCAAACAATGAACCACGATATCTAATTTCTCCTCCAAGAGTTGGGCTTCCAATTCGTGTGTCCATAAGCTCTTTGCGCCGAAGTCGTGGAGTGGGGTGACTTGGTTCTTGTCGCCCATTGTGGCCATGGCGTGGATCTCGAATTCGATTTCTGGGTGTGCCTTTTGGAGGGATTTCTCGACCATTTCGGCTTGGATTACTGCGAGGGCTGAGCGCCGGGTGCCGATGTTGATCTTCTTTTTGGGAGATACATGGTCATGTTTTTCGTTGGTGAGGGTGGGATCGAGGCGGTCGCGGGAGGAGGTTGACTCCTTTTGTTCGTGGGTCGCCATTTCGGTGGAAGTTCGAGGGAGAGAAGAAGGGAGATTCGGATGGAGGTGTGAATGTGTCTGCCTGTAGAGGTTTCAAGCCTGAGGGGAAGGTCGAGTTTAGATGGTGGGGTAAGCCGCACGGTCCAAGCGAACCCCTCCTTGCTTTTGTTCCACGTCTTTTTGAGGGAGGTGAAACAGAAGTCTGAGAAGGCTTTAATTGAAAAGACCTTGCATCATTGAGGCGTGAATTGGTTAGACAATATGTAAGTTCGGACTCTTAAACATTTTGCTAGTTGAATTTTTGGTTTATTGACTATGGAGTGAGTAAGAGCCTCCGCCAGAACTCTACGAAATAGTCCAGGATGATTGAAACTGAGAAGGTTCAGAAGAATTACTAGAAACTAAAAGATTGCTTCTCCTAAAAACTCTCAAAACAAAACTTCTCTCTACAATCCACACAGTAAGTGGGGAGGGAGGTGTACGAAGAGCATTGCCTGGATCTCCTACCTAGATGCTGACTTGTTGGAGAAAGTGCTACATGAAATGCGTCAAGTATTCACCCAGAACCTCAACGGCACTAGCAACTAGCTCAAGCTCAAGCCCAAATCTGGGGTAATACAGGGGTACAATTTTTGTTGCACTTCGCAGCGAAATACTAGCGCGGTCGTTCTAGAGCCGCTTTTATACAACTTTCAAACAACTATAACTTTGCGCCCAAGAGTGATAATTAAAAAATCCCAATAGGATAATACCATTGTAAATTGGGGCATCCGGTCTTTATTGTATCATTAACTTTGAAGGAGGTGACTTTTGTGGTGTTACTAACAAATTTTGTAGAGTGAGTATGTCGATAGAGCAGGAATTTTAAAGCGGCTTTCGTACCAGTAGCTTGGGTACTGAGCGTAATAGGTCTCTACGTCGAAGTGGGGGCGGCAGTTTATTCGATAACTTTACGCGACATCGCGCCAAGACATCTCTCTCGAAGCGGGCGCGTCTCACGAGAAACGTCCTCCCAAGATCAAATACACATACACACCACACAGTCTTCAGAATGCCATCCACAAAACGCAAAGACCAAGATGAGGAGCTCTTTGATGAAGAGCCTCCATCTGTTGAACCCTACACAGTCCTTGGACTCGAAAAAAGCGCGACCGCGGATGAGATCAAGTCGGCATATCGCAAGGCTGCGTTGAAGCACCACCCTGGTCAGTTCTCTTCTCGATTCTTCGCGTCTTCTTTCATAATACTTGCCTACCGGTCTCGATCTTGCATGTGCGAAGCTTCGAGATTCTGCTTGTTGGAACTGTACTAATTCCCCCAAAGACAAATCCCCCGAACACCTCAAAGACGAAGCCCACACTAAATTCCAAGAAGTCGCCTTCGCATACGCCATCCTCTCCGACCCCGTTCGCAGAAAACGCTACGATACAATAGGTTTAACCTCAGAATCAATCGACGCCGACGGCTTCAGCTGGTCCGAATACTACTCTGAGCAATTCCGCGACGTAATAACAACCGAATCCGTTGAGACATTTTCAAAAGGGTACAAGGGATCGGTCGAAGAGAAGGACGACTTACTTAACGCATACACCAATTCCAACGGAAAATGGAGTGGCATTTATGCTACTGTTATGTTAAGTGATCCGTTGGAGGATGAGGATAGGTTCAGGGCGATTATTGATGAGGCGATTGCGGAGAAGGATGTTGAGGCTTATACTGCGTATACCAAGGAAACTGCGAAGCAAAAGGAGAACCGCATGAAGAAGGCGAGGAAAGAGGCAGAAGAAGCGGAAGAATACGCTAAGGAGATATCTGAGAAAAAGAGTGGTGGTAGCAGCAAGAAAAAGAGTGGCGAAGACGACCTGGCAGCTCTAATTCAGAAGAAACAAGCAGGGCGTGGGGATTTCTTTGCTCATCTAGAGGCGAAATACGGCAGTGAGAATAAGAAATCGAAAAGCAAGGCAGGGAAGAAAGGCAAGAAGAGAGTTTCGGACGAGGATGAAGATGAAGATGATGGCATGCCTTCGGAAGAAGCTTTTCAAGCTGCTGCTGCAGATTTGAAGCAGAAGAGTGAGGCTAGTGGGGGACGCAAGTCTAAGCGTGCTAAGCATTGATTTCAAGATCATCCTTAGATGGTTGGTCGTTCCTGGGATGTTTGATTTGGAGTTGTACACTCTGTCATGAAGTGCTGGAGTTGGGCCTACCTGGATATTGGAAATAGCATAAATGGAAATGGGAAATGGGGAATCACGAACAAGTCAAAATTCTAGCGAATAAATGGTATTCTCTGTATTGGAGTGGCCAATGAAGCATTGCAAAAATGCCCTTCACCTGACCCGAGTTTTCGAGAATACGAGTGGCAGTTTCCCTCGCAATCCTATCCCAAAACAATTTCTCCGCATACCGTTCATATAATCCTCTTTTCTAGCACTACTCACGCCATGGCGACTAACAATCACGCTATCTAGACTCCCCCTTGCCTCTTGCCACTTGCCACTTTTTTTCTTTCTGGGTTACCTATCTACTTGTAGGTCACCTGTCAATAGCTGGGAATGAACTCCTAGATAACTTCTCGATAGGATTAGAAAACTAATGGTAACTAAATAGTTCTCTATTGGAATAAGTCACTAAGAACTTCTAACAAGGGCTTAAAAAACTCGCGTATGGAAGTAAATTACTAGCAAAGAGAGTGCCCAGTCCAACAGCGACAAAAATACCATTATATACGTTAGTCTCCTGGTCCTGGAACCGTCATTTCTGCTTGTGTAACGTCGCCTTTTTTTGACCCCCAAACCTTAGGTCGAGTAAGCCACGAGTAAACTATGAATAAACCATGAGCAAGCCACGGGTAAGCAAACAAGAAAATTGGGGGCCAAAAAAGAGTTGCGAGTAAGCCATCGAATAGCCAGTAAGCTATAAAAATGGCGAGTAAGCCATCATGAGATTTGGGGGCCAAAAATGTGGGGGGTAAGATAGACGAATAGCGAGTGAGCCCTTAAATGGCGGGTAAACTTCGTTGCGGAGTAAGCTAGACAAATGGCGGATAAGCTACAAGGAGTTTGTGGGCCGAAATAGAGTCACATGAAAGCAGAAGAATTGGATAGCCCATGCCATTCTCAGTAGTTTGATTTGAGACAGTACACGAATCTAAATTTTAGTTTTATTTTCTTACTCCTCTATTGGGTATTCCTCTTCATGAATTCATCTCCAGGTCTTTTTCTCAAGTATCCCTCGGATCTCTACTCTTTCTCAAACCCTTTTCCATTCTCGCTTCCCACCTAAGGGATCTCATCTATCTCCTCAGTCTCTCATTCAACCTTCCCCCTCCTCTCCTTCTCCTTGCCCACCAAACTCCTCGGCTTACTACAACTCCAAACACTCGGTCCCCTCTCCTCCCCTTCTCTAAATTCCTCAATCGGCCCCTCCACATCCCTAACCACCGCGCGATTACTAGTAATGGTCGTCCTCCCACTCCACCACCCATAAATCAAGACAGATCGGTTCATCTCACTCAGCTTCTCTGATACCACTTTTGCAGAAGCGGGGAGTTCAGCAAGCAGCCTTGGGATATCGACGGGGACGATTTCGATGGGGATTTGCCAGGTTGAGGGGATGGGGTATTGGGAGTGGGTTTGGAATGCGGTGATGGTTTGGGATTGTGTGAGAGGCGGGGTGTTTGAGGGAAAAGAGGATGATGGGGAAGGAGGGACGGGCGTGGAGAGGAGGAGGGAGGTACGAGCTTTCTCGGTGTCGGTTCCTATCGTGTTTACGATTTCGAGCATGCGGTTTGCTGCTTCACGGGTGCAGACTAGTTTTTTAGATCCGCATGCTGGCCATAGGACCTATATAGATTCTGATTAGCTGTCTATGTACAGAAGTTGAGGAAGAGAATGCTCTCTTACACATGGTAGAAGGTGTTCCTCTGCTTCTAGTTTTCGCTGGAGGCCATGTGTTAGCGAAATTGCAAAGTACAAGTAGAGGGGTTTTTTTACTTGGCTCTGGATCATTTTGTTGTGCCAATCTGCTTCTTCCTGTGTAGAGTTAGCGTTTGCCTCTCTGCTACAAGTAATTCTCATAGTTGAGTCTAAATAGAAGGAGGGAATGGGGTCATTCAAAATGGCTATACTAACAACAGTATCATGCGAGATATCGCTCACAAAAGCCAACATAACCGTACAATCAATATTCAACACCTCCGAAAACTCCTCAACCCGATCCGGCACCAACCTCTCCACCACATCCACCAATTTCAATTCCTCATCTGCCAAGTCCTCTTTAGTCTGCACAACCACCCCCAAATTTCTCAATCTCTGCAACACCACACCAACCTCCTTCGCTTTCGGCTCTCTCGAAATCCTCGGTAACACCAACCGTACCTTGGGATTCCTATACCTAACCCTCGTAGCCTTCGAAGCCTTCACCAAGGTCTCAACCTGCTTCAACAACCCCTCTGCCTCCCCACCATCATCATCCTCAAAATCCTCCTCAGAGTCCGAACCAGCAACCCAACCTGCCTTTGCGAAATCCCAAATTATACGTTTCTCGGTGTGAGAAGAGACTTTCACCCATTCCAAGCCATCTTCACAAACAATATCTGCCACAGCACTATGTGCTTTCTGTTTTGTACCGGCGAGGTTATGACCATTTATCGTTGTTGTTTTGGCATGTGGTTCCCAATAGAAGCGACGACTAAGGGTTGTGATTCCGCGACAGGTTTTTGCGGTAGACCAGACGGAGGCATAGAAGAGGAAGTTGGAGGAGCGGATTGAGTGGGCGATTTTGAGGTTAGAGGAGTCTTTGGCTGCTAGCTATTTCCCAACCCATCAGTAAACCTTTCAAAGAAATACTTAAGCAGGAGTAGGGGAAAGAAAACACACCTTATTAATCAACTTCATCTCAGCATTCAATCCACTCCTAAAAGTCCTCAACTCAACGGCAGTCTCCTTCCTATGCTTCTTCAAATACTCCTGGTATTCCTCCAACTCCGCGACCAGGATCCGGCACCGTTCTTGCATCTCAGCACCCAGTCTCTCATGGTCGATTTCCGAGGCAACCTCTGTCACCGAGTCACTAACTTCGGTAGCAGAGTCACTGTGCTTGAAGTCCTCCACCTTGAGGTTCGCCATCTTCTCTTGCAAAGCCTCTTCGGTGGGCAATGGGCTGCCATTCTCAATAGAGGGATTTTCCTCGTCCATGGTCGCGCGTTCGAGAAGAAGCTATTGGAAACTGTTGGAAGGAATCGCAGGTTTCATTGACTGCAGTATTTGTCGTGTCAAGGTCTGTGTTACGAAGACATGAAGGTGATGTCATATAGTGCATAGAATATTGACAGGAACCCGAAGAACTCGGTCAAGGAAAAACCATTTTGAGTCACAATTACTTGAGAATCGGTCGCTAACACTTTGGTGGGAGTTCAGAAATGCCCCACCTAAACCGCGGGGGACTTCGCCCGAAGTAAGCCCATTAAATCTAGATGTTTGCATCACTAAATGGAAATAATCATTGCAAGGTTAACTATTGTAAGGGTGTCAAATTTGAATATGAATATGACCACTTGGCCAGCGGTTATTTTAGATCTTGGTCCATAAACATAGCATCGGACTATTCAGCGTCACTTACTCAAGCAGACATTTCACAATCACAAGAAACACAGGCAAAAAAAGAACTTTTTCTCAAATAAACTCAGGCGCCTCCCCAAGAAAGAACAAGACCACCCATATACATACAATTCCGCACACCATCATTCAGATCTACCCATTCTGTCCCCGGTAGGTACGTCGGAATCATTTAGAAATACATGGTGGTAACCAATCTCCCCCGACCACCCTCATCAACCTAGAAAGTCGAATTATATTCGTTTCATGACAAAGGAAAAACAGTATCGATATTCTCGCGTGGGAGTCCCAATTTGCTGCGACCCCCCCAGCACCCCTTTCGGGGGCCAAAGAGAAGAATAGACGTCGCAGGTGTAGAATTGCCTACATCCCAACCATGGACTTGACAGAATCCACGATAGGTTGGAGATTCTTTGGCTGGTTGCTTGGAACATCGGAAGCATCATCAGGATAGACCAAGAAAGCGAGGGCAATGATGAAGTAGAGACCGAGCAACTGAATAAAGTGTTAGCAGACATTTTATGCAGCTCATTTCCAAGAATATTCTTACCATGGCACCTTCCAAATAATTGCTCTTTCCATCCTGAATGACGTATGTAACAACCAAAACACTCAAGAAAAAGACAACGGTTTCGAAGGTTTCGAAATGAAGAGTCATTGGCTTATCCATCATCCAGCCGAGAATGACCAAAAATGGAGTGACCAACAAGGCGATTTGCATACTGCTTCCGATGGCAACACCCATGGCGAGATCCATTTTGTCCTTCAAAGCTACAACAATTGCAGTGACGTGCTCTGCAGCATTACCAACGATAGGAAGAAGGATGAGACCGATGAAAGTTTTCGAGATATGTAGAGTCTCGGTGACGGCTTGGATAGAATCGACCAAGTACTCAGCACAGATAGCAACTCCGATAGTGACGACAACCAAAATACCAGCTGCCGCCCATGGGCTAACTTGTGGAATCTCCTCCTCCTCGTCGTCTGCTCCCTCGCCCTCTCCATCGAAAAGTGGCGTATGGGTGTACAATTGGAAGAAGAGGTAGAGAACGTAAAGGATGAGGAGGATGATAGCAGTTCCATGGGAAAGGATTAGAATGTTATCTTCGGTGGTCTCCTGGGACTTGGAGAGAGCAGCATAGAGCTGGAAAAATATTAGCTAGTTTTTGAAAAATACAAGGATGATCAACATACCGTTGCGGGGATGATCAAAGAAGCGGAAGCAACAGCCATCAATGAAGACATGGTAGATGCAACAGTTACGTTGAATCCCTGCTCAATGCCTAAGACCGTTCCTGTTCTAGTATTATGAATGCCACCAGCTAAAAAGCAGCATCCAAGGACCAGGAGAATATTAGAGAGAATACTTCCCAGCATACTAGATTGAACAATCCGGATTTCGTCGTTTCTTAATGCCACGATACTGACCTACACCAAATTTGTTAGCTGGAATGAAGGATATGACCGGATTTTCTCTCTCTCAACATACAATCAGTTCAACGGCATTACCAAAAGTGGCATTAAGAAGACCGCCCATAGTTTGACCAAGTTTTAAAGAGATTTCCTCCGTGGCAAATGATAGAATGGCGGCCAGAGGAACAATTGCGAAGAAGTTTAGAACAAAGACAACGGTTGGGTTCCATTTGAATGCACCAGCAACTATACCCAACGGCACGAATACCAGGAGGATATTGACATAGTTGCTGTGCAGAGTGATCTTAGTAACGTTGACCACCTGTGCAGGAACCCTTACGAACGCCTTTGGACTATCTTCTCCTGGAGTATGCGCCTTGTTTAAAAAGAAGTCGCGTATGGACAACTTGCGCGACGCAGATCCGTTCTCGAGGTTGTCGTCCAAGAGGCCTGTTCGCTCGTTCGGATCACCGTTTGACGGCATGGCGACTTGTGAAAAGGAGGATTTAACTCGGGAGAGGGTTCTTCGAAATGCTGGAGTGGCTAAAAGTTTGTGTAAAGAGCTCGAGTCAGCGATCTAAATTCCTATGCAAAGACAACGACCCTTCTTGGCTCGGTTTCGCAGATTGTAGGTGTCCTGGAGGTATCCTGGAATTCAACAAAGAAATTCTGGGTGAGTTGGGTCTGCGATGACGAGTGATTGAGTGGTCGAGTGGTCGAGTGGTCGAGCTAATCGCAATCTACGCGCGGTGCGGCCTTGCGGTATTAATGAATTAAAAGTGGTGCGATTGAATGTGCCGGCACGAAAAAGGAGTGTCGCGGAAGTGGATGAAGGAATGATTCTGGGTGTGATGAAGGAATGGAGCTCGATGTGCTGCTTGCGCCGGGTCGAGGTCTATTGTTCAAAGGTTGAGGAGGACGGGAGTGAGCGAGGGAGAGCTCGGAGCTTTGGCGATTCAGGCTGCGGTGGTTGTGAATGGGATACAGTAGGTAGCTTTAGAGTGGTGGTGGTCGGGCAGCAACGTCATTCGGCCGATGAAGTTTAGACAGGGCGAGCGATTTATTTCCGACGGGAACCAGCAATTGGGCAATAGGGGGGGCTGGGTGCGAGTGTCGATGATTTGTTGATATGTCGCAGACGAATCCAGATAAATAATGGAAGGGGAATTGGGCCAAGATGTAGAGTAATGAAAGGGTTGAGCACTCACAAACCATAATTGGACTTGGCAATTGTCAATTCACTGGCACTTCCTGGTATTCCGGTCGGGTGATGTGGTTGGGGTACCGGTATCCGTCAAGGTGCGATGCGATGGGATGGTGAGCGGGGAGAGGTTGTGTCGACAGAGCTGCTGCGCCCGGTGGTGATGTTCTTGGTGTCGAAGAACGACGGGAGGGATAATCAGATCGCTTGCCGATTTGGTGGCAAGAGCAAAGGAGAGAAGGCAAGGCAAGGCAAGGCAAAGTCCACTGCACAATTGGCAGGAACGAAGGAGCTTGGGATGAACGATGCTCAAATGCTCAAAAACCAGGAGGTGGGCGGAGGGACTTCAAGTCTCAGGAACTTGCAGCTTCGTGCTTCGTTTCAACTTTCGGAATCTCTTCGTCTTCGAGCGCTTTTTGTTAGATTGAGAAGAGAGGGTGAGGGTGAATGGTCAAGACAAGTTTAATTATCACAATCACTGCTCTTCATTATCATCATGGCCATTTCAGCTTCACTAGGGCCGATGTGGGTGTTCTCGCCCTCAGCTTCCTTGATTTCTTGGTCTGCTTATGGCGTACCTGGTACAAGACGAGCTACGTACCCGCTGCTGCTGCACCTCTCCCGTGAGATCTGGAAACAATTGCACAACACAATCATCGCGGGAATCTGCAGAGGTACCCAAGCGTATATTGATATCCTGCGGTACCGATCCAAGTAGATAAACAAATAACACTTCACCCACCAAAACAAACCCAGGTGTTTTGATATCTTCTCTTACTTCCTCATCTGGAACCGGAGATTTCCCAAACCTAACCGATCAGCCAGCCAGGGGGAGCTCTGCTTATCGAGAGATCGTTGACGCAAAATCCCCACCGTTCGTGCATCTTGGCTGCATTTGCACAGCCTCCCTTGGCCATGCGTGTCCCCATGTGAGACGACAACACACCCACCTCGACCCAGCCACTCGAAATTCGTGTAAAACACCACCAAGCTGAAGAAGACGCTTGTTGATATTCAAGAGCCGGGCTCTCTCCTGCGCCATATAACTGAGGCTTTTCTTTCATTCGGCCGTTTTCCTACTTGGCAAATAATAGTGAAATTTGGATTGGTTATTGGCTGTCTCTTGGCTAGGCAATAGCGCGGCCCAAGTTGTAAGCCAACCGCAATTGCTTGGCCAAAAAGCAGCCTTTTAGCTCTTCGCCCATTGGTAGGTAAATCCAATTCCATGGTGACACCAACTTCCATGTTCTTTGTGATATGATGATCCAATTGCATTCAAAAGGTGTTTGTTGATGATACTGTCAAATCCGTTCATGCTTGTAAAAAGTAACAATAGCCCTCGGAAAAACCCACTCATGCCTTCAAAGCAGGTCTCCTCCTCGCCGCAATGACTAGAGACGAATAACGATTGGGTTTGGGACCATCTTTGTCGCTTTTCTTCCGATTTTTGATATCCGAATCCATCTTCTCGCGTTTTTCTCTCTCCTTGCGTCTCTTCCTAGCTTCATAATCTCCTTGTTCTCTCTGAGTATTCGGATTGCGATTTTCATCGTTCACCGCCTTTCTTTCTATCTTCTCTTCAGTCCTCTCCTTCCTCGTCGAATGTGACCTCTTCCCAGAAGCCTCCCTCATACACTTGTCCTCTTCCTTTTTCGTCACAACCCACGGAACACTGAGAACATTCTGCCGGAACCCCAAAGCATTATTCCAAAAGTTGACCTCCTGGTCCGTACTCTTCAACACCTCGACCTTCACAATAGCAACCTGTTTCTGGCTGCGGAAACTGCTGACTCCGCCTTTGATTATGACCGCCACACCTACATCCATATTCTCCCATGGTATCTTTGGCTTCGCGACCGTGGGTCCAGTCCTCTTTTCTTCTTTCTTGACGGGATCGGGCTTTTGACTAACGGCAGGTTTTGTAGATACGTTGGGTTTGGGTGACAGAGCGGTACATTCGATACACATCCCACTACTGTCATCAAGCGTGATGATTGTCCTCCCTGGGTATTCATCAATCCCGACAATTATGCCCGAGAGACGCACCCACATTATCTGATGATTGCCATGATGATAAAGGCGTCTGCCTATTCCAAATATTATTAGCCAATGTCTACAAACTTCCGGCCGGCTTTGCACAAGAATGCCTACAGTCTTCAATGTAAGCCAGAGATTGGGGAGGCTCAACATACCTTTGAGATACATTCCCTGCTCATCGCTTAGAGAATGCACGTCGACCGCGCGCAACGGACAATATGTATGGACAGTGGGGGAGAGGTAGTTGCAGTACGCGGGGTAGATGTGAGGGCTTGAGGTATTGGAGCTCATGACATGGCAGAGTTGGTGGTGCAAAGTACTTGGTGGGCTGGATGTGCGAATGCAGGTGGTCTGTTGTTTTCGAGGGGTTGTGAGAGACGACGCGTTGAACAAGGGTCGCGAGATGACAGCGAGAGCACGGGACTTAGTAACCCCCGAGAAAATGCCGCCAACCTATAATTCTCATTGCTAGCGTCCTCCCACCAACCCCCAATTCTCCAAGTATACTTGAATACAAATAAGAACAAGCGTCATGTCTAGTAATCTGCGGTTCGGGTTCTAGGCTAGGGAGGCGCTGACGCACTCGCAATCATAAGGAGTTGTCTATCCAGGGGGAAAGAGTGGTGCAAAGATATACAACTTCCGGATATACGACTTCTGTTTAATCAAATGTTTTTTTTACACTAATTTTTTTGTAAGTTTTTTTATTAGAAATTTAAATAATGAGAATTTTCTAGAGGTTCAAAGACCAAGGGGTGATAGTTGGTAGATTTTCAAGGATAAAAAAGCCAAGTCGAATCTCTGATTAAAATCTTGAGAATGTAATATAAAAAGCTCCGAACGCCAATATATCTTCCCATTTTTTTGGGCTATCCAGCGACCAGATCAAATAAGCAAATGCAACCTCAACCACCCTTCCATTGTTAGCCTCATAGATCCCGATCTGGAACCCAGAGTACCACTTCCTTATCACCAGTAGCAAACATGTTATATTTTGGATTGAAAGCAATAACGCCAGTATCTCCCTTGTATTCCAATTCATGGATTGGTTTTGCAATCTTTTCTGGTGATCCTGCTAATGTATCGTAGACTAAAACATTCTCTTTTCTCGTTCCGCTGAGTATGTAGCGTCCATCTGGAGTGAAGCAGCAATCTCCTGCGCTTGGGTTGAGGAATTCTGGGGAGTGAGGGTCCATGTGATCAGGGTTGTGATCTCCTACTCCTAGACGTTTTACACCACCTCTATCTCGGCGGACTATGGCTTTCAGATGTCCATCAAAGGCATCGAGTAGGATATGGCCTGAGCCTGTGGTTCCAAGCAGTAGAGACTTTCCATCGTTGGAGAATTCTATCTTGTTCCAGCCTTTACTGACTGATCCCGGGATGATTTCTTGGGAATAAGGTAGCATGTCAAAGACACCGAAGGGTGCCCTGTCGAAGTTACGGAAATCGTATAGCAGGATTGATTGTGCT
Organism: Calycina herbarum; assembly: GCA_001414485.1. Classification (NCBI taxonomy): domain Eukaryota; kingdom Fungi; phylum Ascomycota; class Leotiomycetes; order Helotiales; family Pezizellaceae; genus Calycina; species Calycina herbarum. The sequence continues at coordinate 19,183 of LLEY01000293.1, read as the reverse complement.
GTTGGAGAGGCTACGGCAAAGACATTCCCAGATGGGTCCCATGCTGCGAGGTAGGCCCCGTTCAAGAGCAGTTTGCCACATGAGTTTTTGGTACCAGCATCCCAGATTCGAACTGTGTCGTCTTCGCTGCAAGAGATGAAGTTGTCTTGTCCTGGGTGGAGGGAAAGACACGTGACATTCTTCTCGTGGCCTTCAAAGTAGCGTAGGTAGGTGTTGTCGTGTGTTGAGAGGTATCTGATAGTATCTATCATTATTAGTCTCTGTGTGGAAGGTGGTGATGGATTAGTACTTACGGTTCAACTTGGTACTGGAGTGTATGATACACGGACCAGAGTCTCGAGTCTTATGGGTAAACATGGCATGGCTTACACCATATTTCTGACTCAAGCAAGTCTTGTGGGACTTTCCTTTAATAACATCATAAATTTGCATGCTATTGTCGCTCTCCGACGTTAGAAGGTAGTCTCCTCCATCACTGAAGTCCAGGGAGATGATGGAGGGTTTTGGTTTCCCGGGTTTGCCAGGTGCGTGAGCAGGAGTATCACGTTTGAAGAGCTTGTTGTTTGTCAGTACTTGTTGTCCATGAACGGGGTCCACCAAACATGTTCATACCTTGGTTGGTCGGAATAGAGAAATCATATCAGACACTTTTGCCGTGGTTGGTAGTCCGTTTGCAGGGAGTACGGGCACGGCGGGCACCCTCCCATTCGCACCCAGGGGAGAATCGATGGCCATTGGAGTTGATGCCATTTTTTCCACTTGGCCGTTGCCGTTCACTTTTGAAGGCGGATTTCAAGTATAGAGAATGAATGGTAGTTGAGGCTCTTGGTCTTCGGGGTTCACATCCATATCCGTCACGTGTTTATTCTCAGTGCATCCCGAACCCGTCTGGTCGGAAAGTTCTTTTTACCCCCTGGAGGATGAGAGGTTGAGATGTCAAATATGATGTTCCAGGTTGGTGGAGTTGAACATGGCAGAAACGATTTGCAGGGGTAAATACAGACAAGGCAAGCTCCAAGCTGCACAGCGGGAATTTGGGGCGCCGGCTTCGGCTCTGCACGGCCCATCTATCGCAGAAACACCTCGATATTCTTGGTACCCGGATCCAGTAAGCAATCCAATGTTTTTATGTTACTCGCCGTATTACAAACACTCTCACAAACTCCGTGGCAACTTCTTCTGAATCATAGAATCGTCAACCCGCAGCTTCCTCTCCTTGCGCCAGCTCGAAAAGCAAGGCGACGACAAGACCTTGCAATTTGGCTCTGTAGAAAGCGAGAATAGGCCTTTCTGAGAAGGGTTGCAGGAGGGGAGCGCGGACGAGATGTCCACAACAGTGGGGTGAGCTTTGAGTTCCAGTGCGAACGCCTTCAAGAAGGGCTTCATTTTGACTATCTATAGAGCTTTCGTTGCTGGTGGGATAGCGGCATGCGGAGCCGTTACAGCTACTCATCCTTTCGAGACGGTCAAGATTCGGTAGGAACTCCTCTATTCCCCAGCTTCCAAAACCTCGTTGACACCGTCCGCGCAGCATGCAATTGCAAGGAGAGCTTCAGTCGAAGAGTCTACAGCCTCGCATGTACAAGGGACCATTTCACGGCGTCACAGTCATCGTTCGCAATGAGGGTGTTCGGGGAATATACCGGGGAATTGGAGCCGCGTATATCTACCAAATGATCCTCAATGGATGTAGATTAGGCTTTTACGAACCCATACGGCAGGCCGCTACCACCGCCGTGTTTTCCGATTCGAAAACCCAAAGTTTGGGAATCAATATACTCGCCGGCGCATCATCTGGAATTCTAGGAGCTGCCGCTGGAAGTCCCTTCTTTCTGGTAAAGACGAGGTTACAAAGTTTCTCACCTTTCGCACCAGTGGGAACGCAGCACGCTTATAAGAATGCGGTTGATGGAATGAGACAAATCTATAAAGGAGAGGGCATAAATGGACTCTATCGAGGTGTTGGGGCTGCTATGGTACGAACGGGTTTCGGTAGTTCGGTGCAATTGCCTACATATTTCTTCGCCAAGAGGAGGTTAGTGAAGCATTTGGGAATGGAAGATGGCCCTGCGCTTCATTTGGCAAGTAGTACAGCAAGTGGGTTTGTGGTTTGCTGCGTGATGCATCCACCAGGTGAGAATAACAATCTTATTTCTGGGGCATTAGACTAACCCCAGACCAGATACCATCATGTCCCGCATGTACAACCAAAACGGCAATCTCTACAAAGGTGTATTCGATTGCCTGGGGAAGACAGTCAAGACTGAGGGAGTTCTAGCTATTTACAAGGGCTTCCTGCCTCATCTGGCAAGAATATTGCCTCACACCATTTTAACACTGAGTCTGGCGGAACAAACTAATAAGCTGATGCGGAAGTTTGAGAACAAAATTCTCCCCGCCACAGGCATCAAGGATGAAATTTAGATGATGGTTGAGTACACACTCCGTCGATGTTTGATATCCAATCACCTCTGTACATAAAACTGCATTTGAAGGCGTCTGTCTATAGAAGGATCAGAAGCGGTTGTTGTTTAATTCGATTTTCCAAAAGTTTCCTCAACTATTGATAGATCTTGAGCATCCGTAGCACAGGATTCCGTGATGAGAGTGCTCCTCCGTCGGCCGGGAAGATGTATTTTGATCCCCTCCCCAGCCGTATATGCCATCAGTCCCTTTAGCCACCGGAAGACCACAAAGCCCACAGGGTGAGGTATCATCGTCTGGCAGTGATTTGAGTTTGCTAGTCGTTCTAACAACATTCGCCACGATGCTTGGGAAGTTCTCTTCCACTGACTCGAAATACTGTGCCATGAGATCATCAATGGTGGTAGTTTTGGAAGAGGCAGAAATATGAGATGAAGACTTTTGGTAAATGACCAAATCGGTCAGAGGTGGTGTTGTCAAGGAAGAGAAAGTTTGAATCTCCTTTTTGAGTAAATCCCGAAGAGGATAATTGAAACCGATCCCATAAGATGAAGCTCCGTCGGATACTTGCCATGGCAAGGCAAAACCTCTACCTTTGGCCGTTTCTGTTAGAGTTTTCTCAGCGAGACGAGTCGTCGAGTCTCCGAATAAAATGCTTTCACACTCGCTCTTCTTTGCGACATCCACTAGGAGTCGGGTGACTAATGTAGAAACGATATCAGAACGTGAAGTAGCCGATGACATGGATCCGAGGAGGGTTTGGAGTCTATCTGCTGGATTCTGCGTATGAGATGGCTCCTCTATATTAAGAGCCTTCCAGTCTATCCCGTCAATAAGAAGGGCATCCTCGAGGTTGAGAGTAGAATATGTGTGCCTTGGGAAACGAGACTTGTATTTCTCCAGCATTTCATCAGCATCCTTTCGATCCACTGGGTCGACATACAGATTTATATGGACCACAGCCAATTCATACGCAGCTCGGTTCATACGTGTGTATTGTCCTTGAATGTGTTGGTCCAATATATGAAGTAAGGATGCTGATGATGGGCCAAATGAAAGTGGGAAAAGGAGCCTTCGGGCAGTTTTGGTTGAACCACGAATTTTGTAGGTTTCCATGCGCTTCACGGCTTTGGTGGTAACGTATGCAACGAAGCATTTCCTAAACAGAGTCAGCATATATGCTGATATCCGCTTCAAAGGGTACTAACTTGCAGACTCCATCTGACCGAATTTGGTGAGTCGCAGCCTCCTCATTACACCTCTTGCACAAGGCAATTTCACCGTTCCCCTGTGTATCCGCGTCGCCCGACATGTTGTTGCGAGTAGCCGATGGGTGAGAACTTGTAGGAACAGTATGCTTGTGTACGGCCGTCGTACATTCGCAAAAATAGTTTGGTGATGGTGGTGATGTCAAAGAGAGGAGAGGGTTGAAATTTGACAAGGCTTTTGCGCTGCCTCGTTGGGCTCCGTGCGTTGCGCCCAAGCTCTTACCACTCACCCGCTAGTGTTCCTGTTACGTTGCCTATTCAAGCAGAGAGACACTACGCTGAATTTCAGTCTCGTAATCGAGACCCAAACGCAAATTCCACCCAACGCTACTCTCGAGAACTCTGCGAATCTAAATCTCCCACCAGATTCTGCCGAAACAATCTGTATGGCCCTCGCAGTTATACCATAAATACTGCTACGACCGGACTTTCTGCGCCTTGAAACCCTCTCAGCTTCTGGTTCCAGCCCTCGAGGCTACCACTCGGTCCCAGTCAAGATGAGGAACTGGCTTCATGGCCTCCTCTTGCTCGGCTTGTCTTGCGCGACTGCCAACGCCTTGGAGTCGAAAATAGTGAGTGGAGTGGCATATTATTCTGTGTTAAGGAATGTCTTCTAACTCTGTTACTCTCACCAGGATGACACCGAGGATAATCGACAAGTATGCGCCGGAATGTACAGCAAAAGCGCTTGGGGAGGAGCAGTAGAACCACATATACTAGTCAAATTCATAAAGGAGGTTGTAACAGACGACTCGGATCCCATTGCGAGCATGGTCATTTTTGAATGGAGAGATTTCGACCTCATCGGCGTCCTGCCGACCCCAGATTCCCTCCATGTATGCTACGCCAAGCCGTTCTTGCACCAAAAAATATATACTAACAATGTCTCTAGAAAGAGTTTATCTGCGATACCGAAGCGATTACCACGATGCCGGATTACTGCAATGCAAACAATACTGGAGAATTTATCCTGGCCCCAAATATTACCGATGTCTCGAGGGCTTTGGTTGTTACCGACGCAATTCATCTGAAGGATCCTGGCGCTCCAATAAACTACAGCATCAAGAAGACGGGTTATTACTGTGTTGGAACGTCCCAATTCTCGCCCGAGGGAGTGAAGTACAGAGCAGCTGTCGAATTCAGAAATGCTTACGGAGAATTGCCTGCTTCAGAAATCGCCAAACTTCCATTCTACGGCGGCATCACGATTGTGTATGCCGTGATAGGAGCGTAAGTTGGGTTTTGCCATTTGATGAGAATTGCACTAATTACCTTCAGTTTCTGGGCTTTCTTGTATGTCCAACATCGGTCTGATATTTTGCCGGTACAGAATTACATCACGGCAATCATAATATTTCTCATCGTAGAAATGCTGATGACATGGGGATTTTATGGTAAGTTTGCATATTTGGGAGGGGTGTACTCGGGCTAACATAAACAGATTATTTGAACCGTAGTGGTTCCAATATTGGATCCAAAGCACTGATGATAATAGTCGCGATATTGAATGCAGGACGAAACTCGTTCTCATTTTTCCTCCTGCTTATTGTGTGCATGGGCTATGGTGTTGTAAAACCAAGTTTGGGTAAGACCATGGTCTATGTACGTTATCTAGCTGGAGGACATTTTATTTTTGGTTTGATTTATGCAATTGCCAGCTTGACGGTCTCCCCAGAGAGTGCAGGTGAGTTATCCTTGACCCCAAAAGATGCGACCCCCTAACCAAATCCAGGCCCGCTTGTTCTTCTCGTCATTCTTCCGTTGGCCGGTACCTTGACAGCTTTCTATGTCTGGACACTCAACTCCTTGAATGCCACCATGAAAGGTAAGGATGCCCTAATTATTGTAGATATGAAAATGGTAACTAATTCCATAATCTAGACCTCAAGGAGCGTAAACAATCTACCAAAGAGATGATGTACCGAAAACTCTGGTGGTGTATTTTGGGCTCGATACTTGTCATCTTGTAATATTTCTCCAATATTTGGCTCCATTTCCGCTTGGCCTGATGACTAACACTATTCCTACGTAGCGGATTCTTCTTCTTCAATTCGTTCACGTTTGCAAGCACATCAGGTAAGCTACATCAGTTCCAGTATGCTCGTAATGAACCGCTGCTAACTCGCACCAGACCCCAACTTCGTACCTGTGAGTCCACGCCCAGCATTCTGTATTTGTAGACTTTACTGACATCTAAAAGTTCCACTGGCAAACTCGCTGGTTCATATTGGACGGTTGGCTAAATTTAGTAAGACCATAGCCCTTTTCTTTACCTCTTGTCCTCCCTTTTCCGCCCCACTTTCTTCATTTACCCCTGAGCCCAACCATATTTAGCGAGATCCACTTCTTCTAGCTCAAACAACCTTGTTTGTAAACAAATGCTAACCGACTTGCCAGGTTTATCTTGCCGATGTCATCTTTGTGGCATATGTTTGGAGGCCAACAGCCAACAACAGACGATTTGCGTAAGTATTAACGTAAACCTCCGCCCCCTGTAGCCACTAACGTGAGAATAGCATGAGTGACGAGTTAGCTCAAGATGATGAAGGATTTGAAATTGCAGACTTTGGTGCGGAAGATGACGAGGATGACGACCTCGAGACTGCTGGCGCACACAGAGGTGACCGAAACCAACCGGGCCAAGAAGGAGCAAGATATGATCCCGTCTCGGGTGCAAAACACACAAGACTCCCTTCGGGAGCCAACACAGCAAAGGAACTTCCTCGGGATAGTCTGGACGGAGACACGATTTTCGCTGTTGGGGAGGACGGCGATAGATGGTCTGACGACGGAAGTGATGATGAGGAACGAGGCAAGCTTGTTGGTAACGCGGCAAAGAATAGTTAGTAAGACTCGGGCGGATCTGGCGTATATGGATTTGTAATACTATATGACTGGGTACATAGCGTTTGCCTGGGTACCACTTTTTTTTTTGTTTCTCACGACGTGTTTGTACTGGATGAATGAATGGGTTGTGTGTGTGACGTTGGGATCGCACTTGCATACAAAGTCTGGTAGCAGAATAGATTTATGTTAGATTTTATGTTACGAGTTGTGGACGTTCGGGGTCTTGGTAGCTAGCTGGCTTCGTTGCCAGGTTCCTCTTTTAGTACAGCTAGCGCGTAATATGGTGTGTGGGTCGTGACAGTATTTAGGGGGATTTTGGATTGTCTAGATGTATTTCATTCAATCAGCAGAAATAAATCTTGATCATGGCATTCCTAGCGCCTTGTTCTAACTATCCATGGTATTTCATAGTACTTCAAAGCAATTAGAGTGGGGGTTCGCAGATATTCGCCCGCCCTCTTTTTTACACCAAAAAGCACTCTGAACAAGGCATTTTATATACTTAACTTTATATAAAAATACCCTTCGAAATTTGAAAGTTAGATTAATTAGAGGAGTTAGCTAGTAATTTTCTAAGATAGGGATACTAAAGAACTACGAGTTCTTAGGTTACGTTGATTTAAAAGTAGGTAGAGTCGGAAAAACACTAGATTGAAATACCTAAATTTAGCTAAAATCTAGTCTTTTTAAGATACTACCTACTCCTTTATAAATAAAACTTTAAAAAATTGGGTTAGAAGGAAAACCAAGAAGACAAAATATAGATATCTCAAATCTAAAGGAGATTTACTTATAAGTTCTATAAAATAATTAGAGCACTATTCAAAACAGGGGTTTAAAAGGGTGATTTTCAGTGATTTTAGGTGTGAAAAAAAGAGCGGGCGAATATCTGCGAACCCCTACTGTACCCCAAATACTTGGAACAATTTAGGATCCTAGCCCTCATCTAATACTGTTGTTCAGGTGTACGCTAGACGATGACATGAACTCTTCCAGTTGTCGCGGTGGAGTGTGTGCAGACTCTTCTTAGTATAATAAAGGGTTGCTATCTAGTACTGTAACTGAAATTTTACCCATTTGATGTCGTTTTTTTTAGGGGGGGAGGGCTTTTCTTTGGAGAAAGTTGAAGCTTTGTATTTTTTCTCGTGGTGTATAACTTAGAAGAGGGCCCCGCTTGAAAAGTCAGCGGGTTATAGTCGCGGTATGCCTCGCTGTTTAGAACTCCCAATATCAAATTTGTAGAGCTAACTCTCACTCATTCAGTCCATGCAAATGCCAAAATAGCGCTCAAAGAAACAAGCTGTAGATATCCTCCAAACGATACCAATACTGGACGAACGAAGAAACATATAGAAACAAGCCCAGCCCAAATACAAATAAACCAATCCCGGACAGTGGTGTCTCGAATCTCATGAAACAAGATCCGAAGTCCGCTGCCGCGTGTTGGCCTCGGAGTGAAAGAATGGTCTTCTTCAAGTGTCATTTCTTGCAGGGTAATATACAGAAAAGGTCCTGGTTGCGTCTAGATCTCCGACATATCTGTTCTAGAATCCGTGGCCTGCATTATGCAGACCACTTGGTCACACATATCACAGCGTCAAGGGTCTTGTGAACATAATTAAGGCCATGCTTGACAAGAAATTTTGACATATCGGGGGAAAATCCGAAAAACTTGGTGTGATATGAAGCAAATGGTCGCAAACCCAAGAAGAAAGAATGCGAATGTCGGGAGCTTTGTCTTGGCTAAACCAACCACACCCTAGGCACAATTATCTGGTGCTCCATTCTAATTCGTCCTCGTCCGATCAGGAACTCGTGGCATCCAGAAACACTTGTTTATACTAGGTGGCTCGGAAGTAGAAGAGAGGAACGAAAGGCAGCAATACGGCGGATAGCTTGGATTACAGTACCAAGCCATCTGCATTTGATATTATTCTGAACGAAAGCAATAATCATGTAGGGGCAAGGGGCAGTGGTTTTTGTAGTGAGAAAAACGCGAGCTTACCTACAACAAACATGGACGACTTCATGAAAGTAAGAAAGTCGGCCGCACGTAGAGGTCTGAAAATGAAAATCGGGTGCCTCTCGGCCCGGTCAGCTGCCGACTCCAAAACCGCTCATTTGATTGGTGGAATTTGTGCTTGGCACGGTAGTTCCCGCTTGATATTCGGGTGAGAGCGGAACATGTGCCGAGCCAAGATGCCAAGATCTTCTTCCACCCGGATGCTCAGTACCTCCTCACCGCGGGGTATGCACATGAGAAATACCTACAAGTACACACCACACCATTAAAACTGCAAGAGTGCCAACCGGGAACGCATCATCAGTACTTCACTAGCAAGCATCACATTGGTGACGAGAACTACCTAGCTAGAGTACACCATCACATTCTTTGTTTGCTGATCGCCGTTTCCTCGGTAATGCTTAGCTCAAGTTGATCATTTAAAACAACATCCTCTTCCCCGGTTTTCTTCCCCCGATTGAAACTCACCAGATCCACCCCTTTTGATCTTCACCTTCAGATCAAGCTGCATCTCGCTTCTTTGCTGAACCGAACCTACAAGGTGCAGTCAGGAAAACGAAAACCCTGAATTCCGTCTACTCATCCATTCCCTCAATTTTGCCACTCAGAAATCAAAACGCCTAACGAAACCTTTAACCCATCACATATACACCATGAATTGCCCATCTCGCACCGAGGAGCCAGAAGGAACTGGATTTAACCAAAATCCCAGCTCCCTGTCAGCTGATCTCACTACCCGCAATGATCTCAACGGAATAGCAAATACCCGGGTATTGAGGAGAATTTCGAGTAGCGAGATTCGAACAACAGAGGAGCAAGACTATGATCCCAATTTACCTCCAGAAAAGGGTCTTGTGGTGGGGGAGAAAGGGGCTCATGGGAGCCGTGGTGGGGGGAGCGGCGGAGTTGGAGATGGAGGCATGGGGCCTCCTCGCGAGGGGGTGGGCAATGGTTCGAGTAGCCATCATTCAATCCAAACTCTCTTTATGAGAGCTCGAAAGTTTTGTACAACTTTCAGCAAATTCATTGGCCCAGGATTTATGGTATTTTATATATCTGTACTCTCTCACTACTGAACAGTGCTAATGACCATTCAAAGATCGCTGTGGCTTATATCGACCCGGGCAACTATGCAACAGATGTAGCTGCCGGTGCGACGTATCGATTCAAACTCCTCTTCGTCGTTTTGATGTCGAATCTATTCGCAATTTTCCTGCAAAGCCTGTGTATCAAATTAGGAAGTGTCAGTGGGCTCAATCTAGCCGAAAGTTGCAGAGCTTTTCTTCCGTGGTGGCTGAACATCTTTCTTTATGTTATGGCTGAAGGAGCTGTAGGTTTTAGGGCAATCCAATGAAAATACAGGCGCTAATTGGGGACAGATTATTGCCACTGATATCGCTGAAGTTATTGGAACAGCTATTGCAATCAACCTCTTGATACCGCAAATCCCATTGGTTGCGGGTTGCGCCTTATCCATCGTGGATGTGCTGCTGATTCTACTATTCTACAAACCAAACGGAGGTATGAGAGGTCTGCGTGCATTCGAATTCTTCGTGATGGCACTTGTTCTGGGTGTCGTGATTTGCTTCTGCATCCAATTGAGCTTGATTGAAGACACGTCTGTTGGCGAAGTTTTCAGGGGATACCTTCCTTCATCAACCATTATCCAGTCAGACGGGTAAGTTTCTTCACTCTCTCGTGGACCAGGATTATTTGCTGATAATCACTAGCCTCTATCAAGCATGTGGTATTCTCGGCGCAACTGTCATGCCTCACTCCCTGTACTTGGGCTCCGGGATTGTGCAACCCCGACTTCGTGAATATGATGTAAAGCATGGAATCGTCCCCCCAGCAAGCGAATCAGACTCAGAAAGCACCCACAAGGATGTTTACTTGCCTTCTCTCTCTGCCATAAATTTCTGTCTCAAGTATTCTATCTTCGAGCTTTCCATCGCCCTCTTCACCTTCGCACTATTTGTCAACAGTGCTATTTTGATTACGGCTGGTGCCTCTCTGTCAGGAACTGAAGCAGCCGATGCCGACCTCTTTGGTATTTATGCTTTGCTTTCCAAAAGCATCGCACCCGCCGCTGGAACAATTTTTGCTCTCGCACTTCTTCTCTCCGGCATCAGTGCTGGTATCGTCTGTACTATCGCTGGACAAATGGTTTCTGAGGGTGCCTTGAATTGGACAGTTGCACCGTGGCTCCGTCGCCTCATCACGAGAAGTATCAGCATTACGCCTTCTATTATTATCGCTGGTGCGGTGGGAAGACCCGGTCTCTCTGCTGCCTTGAATGGGAGTCAGGTAGCCCTCAGTGTTACACTCCCTTTCATTTCGGCCCCATTGATCTATTTCACTTGTCGTAACAAGTACATGACGGTTGGTGTTCATGTAAATCGGACGCATGGTCTTGAGGAGTCTAGGGAAGATGGACAATTGGGTGGGGTTGCTGATACTGCTTCTCTTGCTCAAAGGAAGAAGATGCGAAATCATTGGATTACTGCTGCCTTTGGGGTCGTCATTTGGCTCATCATTACTGTGATGAATGTGGCCAATTTGGTCTTGCTGGGCAAGGGTGAGGGTGCGTAATTGCATCTTCCCTGCTCGTGTGACAGGGTGAGCAGTGGAGGGGATTGGAAACAAGTATCGACGCTGGAAAATCATGAAGAAAGCCAGCGGTAGAACTCTTTTCATGTATTCATAGTTAGGTGAGTAATGAAGGGCTTAAATACAATACTGCTTCCAGGTGGCTTCAAAATATGGTGGATAGTAGAACAGTGTCAGTCGTATGGGGGTTGATTCGAAAATAAAACATTTCAGTACCTTTGAACTCCGAATGGAAGAGTACAGGTGTGCAGTGCCCCTTGAAGAACCCTTGGCAGTGATTCCGAAGTCCTGTTATAACTGACTAAAAAACTGTTCTGCCTTTGTTTACGAAATTTCTCCGGAAATTTTTGGGTTTACGTCCATCGCCCAAAAAACCTCGCTAGCTTCTCGTAATTCCAATTCTACCCACCTACCCTTCTTGGCGCCCACAACTCCTTCTCGACATTCAACTTCGAGTTTATAGCCTCTAAATCCTCACTTAATTTTGTCTTTGCAACCATCTCATTCGCCGTTTGAAAGATCGTTTGTCCCCAGTCTGGAACAAGTCCATTGGCCTAAGGGTACACGATTAGAATTCCCTCAGTTGTCTTTTGAGGACGAGAACGAACCTCTTTAACGATGTCCTTCAACTCCACTTCCATCTCCTTCTCAGCAAGCAACAACTGATGCCATAAATCGTCACCCACACTTCTCTTTTCAAGGAGGTTCCCACATGCCTGCTTCTTGGTTCGCACATTGATAATACGACGAATGTCTTCCATTGCGCGTCGCAAGAGTGCAGCTCTCAATATGCTCCTTGGGACTTCAGGTGTCTTCAAGTCTTTCGGGTCGTCTGGGGTTTTGAGGTGGAGGAGGGAGAGGTAGACATTTCGTTGGAGATGGGGCGGGAACCATGGCTTTAGAGCGTTGAGTTTTGCTGAGGGTTTTTGTTAGTTGACACTCATGAAAGCTGAATCCAGCGTGTAAAGGATATACCCAATTGATGTTTCTGGTACAGTGTGTATATGGTATAGACGGAAGCAACAAGTACCACGACGTAAAGGACAGGAAGGATAAGACCTGCCCAGTTGATTTGAAACATCACGAAGTTATTATGTTGTTGTTAAAAAAAGGTTACTCAATATTTTTCTGACTTTCAGTAGAAGAACTGGAAAATGGGTTCCTCCCGAATTCACGCCATACAGGACCCCCTGGATTTTTCGAATTGCGATCTGTCCAATTTTGCATAGTTGCAACATTTCCCAGTGACTCGTTGGGAGGAGCTGGAAATCGATATCTGTCTGGAAGCAATTGGAACTGTCCGCGTTGATTGGCTGGAGTATACGCGGATAGAAACCCACCTGGAAGCGAGTAGAACACTTGGCGCTCAATTGATGAAGAAACAACCACTTTTGACCCTCCGCAGGAGTATAATTTGAGAATGACCCCAGATAATCCCTGGCGAGTGTAAAGAACAACCGTAACTCGGGTTAGAGCAAGGGGAGCTTGAGGACTGGACGTCCGCAAGAGAATTCAACCTCCCTTTGTCTTACGTTACCTCAGTCGGTCCCGCACTTCTCCACCTGAATACCGCTCCTGGAGTCTCTCCTGGTACTTCGCTATTACAAGCTTCCCTGGTCGACCATCTCCTGGTCGATCACGAAATTTTCGAAAAACCCAATTCCAAGCTTTCCACGTCTCCGTCACCATGCCCTCTGCGTTTGGATACTCAGCTTCCACCCGTGTAATATAGCTCTACTGCCAGCCGGATATTCCACAACATATCTGACATTCGAGCAGAGCCAGTTCCCTCCTGCGATAACCATGTCTCTTCAATGGCAGCATTCCGCGTCCCTTTCGTGTGCACCATGTAGATAGATAGCCCAAGGTAATGGTCATCAAAGACCTCTTCTGATTTTCGTTTTCCCCGCGTTCCCAAAACATCTTGCTTGTACGTCTTAAATTGATGAAAGAATACCTTAAAACCCTGCTTCCTAAGCTCATCATTGTTCTGCGTCGGCTGATACTTCGCACGCATTGCATGCGCCTCAGCTTCCTATAAAACATTCGTCATCACCTCCAAGATAACACTCTGGTTTCGGAGAAACTCGATCGTTTGCTTTACAACAGCATCTCGACCCTTTTTCTTGCTCATTTGGACATAATCACGCCAGAATAACACTCTTCCATTGAAAACAAATCAGGGTATGTGGCGCGTGGTGTTGTCCTTCACCAAATCGTCAGAGGTCGGAATCCTCTATGGCTCCTCCTTTATTTTCTGCGCCCTATAAAGATCGAGGAACTTCTCCACAGTCAACGATGTACTGTTAATCGTCTGTAATAATCTTGTCTTACACCGTCGGCCATACTTGGGGGACGGAAAGCCGCTTGGGCTTGGGCTTTTTCGGCCTCGGAACTTGTATCTGTTGGGTGTTGCTTTTGGCGGTAGCTTTATTGGTTCTTGGTGTATTTCGTACAGGTCCAGGAGCCCCAGGAGCAGCTAGAGTCGTGTGATATAGAAGGAGAGAATGACTTTGTTACCTAGCATTCGACGTCGAATCTCGTGGAAGATCATAGTTGCTAGAGTTTGCTTTTAGTAGAGGTGTTTAAGCTGTTGCTGATCGTACTCGAGGCACTGTGACCTTCTATGTTAGTATATAATAAGTACTTACACTAGCACTAGTTAAGTACTTATACTAGTACTAAACAAGCTAGATCGATCAACGTTATCTGACGATTCGGACTTTAAAACTGCCGTGTTTTAAGCTAGTTTCAACGATAGCGAATAGAAACGCGAATACGAATACTAGTATTAGACTAGTATACTAGTTATAGCTTATAGAGCTACATATGTATATATATAGAGTAGATATCTCTTTAGTTTTATTTAAGTTAATTAATTATTCTTATTCACTTATTACTTATTACGTAATTCACTCTTGTCTTATAAACTTTAATCTATTAACGTAGTATACTAGGACCTCGGACACTCTAGGACCTCGGATACTTTTCCTTACCCTACTACCTAGATATAAGATTAAATTACTATAATATATAATATTCACTTAAACTACTCGAAATCTAATAAACTAATTATATCTATAGCTTTATAACACGTTCGCGTATTATAACTACTCTTTCCGTAAGTTCTATAACGTCGAATAGTCGATTACCTCTTATTTTAATCACTCTTCCTAGAACACTTATTCTTTTATACTTACTCCTTAGTATCTCGCTAAGCTAATATATCCTATATATCCTCTATAGTAAGTATACCTTCTTAATAGACCCGGGTCTTTTTAGCTCTACAACGTTTACTAAGTACCTTATTGTTACGAATCACGGTATACGTGGTAAGTAGTCTAGACAGCGTTCTAACAGGACAAGGTATAACATCCAGGAATAGAAGGTAACATAGGAGGGAATCAGTAATGCGAAGGGCATTTGGGGATTTCAGGATCTCACTGTTATAGTAATGTTAGAAGTCACGTGCGGTCATGTGACGTGATCGCCTACATCGCTCTGATCGCCTTAATCGCGAGCGATGTAAGCGATGTAATTAGGATAAAGGTTCTATATAAGACTGGCACGTCTGCTATTAGATAGGAGCTTCGTACTTAACTTTAGTTATTAATCTTATTATCTTATTTAACATCTTTGATATAAGTAACGAGTTTACTTCTAAGTAAATAATCTATTGTGTCTATACTTCTTACCTATATACTAACCTTTGAGACTTAGTTATCTTTGTTTAGTTCGTTTAAGTTTCGTTATACTTTGAGCACCTGCTTAGAAGTACTACTGATATAATGTCGAAAACTACGCCATCCTCGAGTTTAACTGCTACACTGCCTCTAGCGCTAATAATACCGGCAGCATCAGTTACTACTCTTAGAGAGGAAGTGAAATTGCCGGTACCTAAAACGTTTGACGGCTCCTTAGAGAAACTTACTAAGTTTATTATAAAAGCTTTAGTATACTTGAACTTTTATTTAGTATAGTTTGCTTACGAAACTAATCAAGTTATATAGCTTATAACCTGTCTTAAGAGAGTAGTATATAACTAGATAGAGCTACATTTAGAGGATTTTTAGAAGAATAAAACATTAAATAGAAGAGTATTAAACCTTATAAGTAAGAGTATTTAAGGATTGTTTTTAACCGTTGCTAGATTTAAGAAAGGAATTAACCAAGCGTTTATAGATATAGATTTAAAGAAAAAAGTAGTACGAGCTTTATATAGCCTCTAGTAAAAAGGATTAGTAGCTAAATATATATTAATATTCTAATAATACTCTATACGTCTTAGCTAGAACGATGAAGCCCTATATAAGCAGTACTATAGAGGATTAAAGAATAGTATTAAGGATAAATTAGCTAGGGATGACTTCCTAGACATACTCGATAAGTTAACTAATAATACGATTAAAATCGATAATCGGAATTATAAGAGGAGTCTAGAGAAAAAGGGTAGTTATAGACATCGATATTAAGGAAAAGGTAGGAAAAAAGACCGCGGGGAGCCTATAGAAGTTGACGCTACTTAGAAGTGTTAGGTCCTAGGAAAAGGAACTTAAGGAAGAGACTTATTAAAGAAAGGACTTTCCTAGAAAGAGCAAGATCGTCGTCGTAAGTAGAACTTATATTATAACTATAGCCTTTCTAGCTATAGAGTAAATAAGTATAGTAAGAAGAAAGACTCTAAAGAGAAACAAGCAAACGCTACTATTTAAAAAGAAGTAGCTTTACTAGAAAGAATAGAACTTATAGACAAAGAACTCGAGGCTAGAGGATATAGTACGTAGATTGAAATAGATGCCTTAGATATATTAACAGGCGCTATATACCTATAGCTGAACAAAGGAATTAAACTCTAAGATAGTAAGGTATAAGATACTAATAATAGTAGGAATCTACTTCTTAAAGAATATTATAACATACGATTAGAAATAGAATATAGATTTCCTCTTTAAGTAGAGTACGAGTTACTATTATTAATAAGTTTATTAGAGTTATTAGAATTAGAATCTAATTTATTAGAAATGAATCTAAGGATATATAAGCCTAAATAAGGTAAGATATAGGTATTTATTAGAACCTTTAAGAGAGGGAATAGATAGGTATATATAGAATACTAGAAACCTGATTTCTAGAGCTTATATTCTACTTAAGAAATTAACTCTACTATTTTAACTACTTATAAAATAGTTTAGAATAAGTAGGATAGAATAACATTAGTAAGCCTTATTACTAGAAGGGAAACTATTGAATTTAAAGAACTTGGACTAGAATAAGTAGTATCTAGTAAACTATCTAGAACGCTTAAGATAGGAGATATTTAGATAGTCGTAGATCTTTAAGAAGAAACTAGCTTATAGTAATAGTAGAGTCCTAACGACTTTATAGGACGCTCTAAACCTAGTTTTTTAAGTACGCTACTTAATAATAAGGAAGCTATACTAGAAATAGGAGGCTAGTATACTATAGTTGCTTTAGTTAGAAAAGTCGGGGTAATATTTTAAGAATTAGGAAGTAGAAAATTATTTGATATAATCTTCTAGGATATAAACGAATATAATATAGACTAAGAAACGGAGTTAGTATAAAGAGAACTTTACTAACTAATAATTAGAGAGCTAAGTACTACTTCTAGAGAAAGTTAGTTAGTTATAACTATAAAGATAAAAGAAAAGGAAATTCGAGTTATAATTAACTTAGGAGCAATAGGTAATTTCCTCTCTCTAATAGCTTTAAAAAAGCTAAACGTTTTAATTAAGAATATGAAACTATACTGTTTAAGAGTAGTCGATGGAATAGATATTATATACTAGAACGGGATTATTAATTAGTAAACTATTCTAATAAAAGTCAATATTGAAGAATACTATTTAGATATATAATTTAATATTATTAAAATAGGAAGTAAGGAGGTAATACTTAGTATACTATAGATTTAGAAACATAATCTAGATATTAATTAGAAGGTATAAATAATAACCTTTAGTTAATATAATTATATAAGATTATAATTATAACTATAAGGCTAGAACGAGGTTAGCGCCACCTCTTCTAAGATGCTAGGATACCTTACCTAGGGTCCTCTACAGGCTAGTAAGAAAGCTGATAAAGAAATACCTATATAGTACAGAGAATTTAAAGCTTTGTTTAAAAACCTAGAAGACTTATAAGCCTTGCTAGAACATCGTCTATAGGATTATAAGATTAAATTAAAAGAGGGTTATTACCTCTTAAAGTAGAAGCTTTGGTTATATAACTAGAAAAGCCTATAGAGAATAGAAAGTTATATAAAGGAAGGTATTAAGAAGAGATATATTAGAAGATCTAAGTTGCTAATTACCTTAAATATACTTATTATTAAGAAGAAAGACGATCTAGATAGAAGAGTATATATTGATTATTAAGAAGTAAATTATACTATAGTTAAGGACGCTTATCTACTACTACCTAGCTAATACTTATAGGATAAGTTAGGTAAGGTAGTACGATTTACGAAACTAGATTAATAAAACGCTTATAGACTTATATAAATAAAAGTTAGAGACGAATAGAAGACAGTATTTACTTTACTATTAAGCCTTTATAAATACATAGTTATGCTATTTAGACTTTATAATATACTAGCTATATATTAGAGATAAAATAATAACATTTTAGGAGATCTTTTAAGAGTAATAGTAATTTATTATCTAAATAATATCCTAATCTTCTTAGAAAAAGAAGAAGAATATAAGGAACACGTTAGAGAAGTTTTATAATAACTTATAAAAGTAAACTCTTAGTTAAAACTCTTGAAATATGAGTTTAAAGTAACTTAGATACTTTTCCTAAGATAGGTATTTAGCCTAGGAAAAATAGAAATAGATCTAGCAAAGATCTAAGACGTCTTAAACTAGAAGTTATTAGAGAACGTAAAAGATATATAGTCTTTTCTTAGATTTGTAAACTTTTACTATCCGTTTATATAAGACTATGTAAAGATTACTAAACTAATATTAGTACTAGTTAAGAAAGCTATTAAGTTTATATAGAATAAACAAGTAGAGAATGCTTTTTAGAAAATTAAAGTAAAGTTTATAGAAAAACCTATTCTATATAACTTCGACGTAGATAAACCTAGTATAATTAAAATAGACGCCTTAGACATAGTAGTAGAAGCGGTTTACCTATAACTAAATAATAAAGGAAAACTTATACCTGTTATATATTATTCTAAAATATTTAACCTAGTATAACAGAACTATAGCATCTTCGACAAGGAACTGCTTACTATAGTATTAACTTTAGAATACTAGAGAATTTATTTATAGCTAGTAAAATATTTAGTTATAGTTTTATCTAACTATAAGAACCTTAGAATGTTTATAATAACTAAGGAACTTATAATAAGATAATTAGCTAGATAGTTAAAGATATTAGAAGGATTTAATATTATTATTTATTATATAAAGGGAACGTTAAATACTTGAGCTAATGCTCTTAGCCGGAAACCTAGATACGAGGGAAATAAGGAATATAAGAAGATTACGATCTTAAAAATTCTTAAGAATAGAGACTTAGTACTAACTATATACGAAATAGTAGTAATAAACAACATTTAGATAGATAAAATTTAGAACATATATAAGGGTTATAACTAGTACGTAAAAGGGAAATTATAGGTTCCTAGTTCGTATATAAGGGAATTTATATAGGAATACTATACTACGCCTACTTACGGCTACTAAGGAATTCGTAGAACCTTCTAGAGAATAAGATAATACTACTATATTAATCAATTATCTACGATAGTTAAGGAAGTGATAGCGGAATATAATACCTATACTAGGAATAAGGCTTCCTATTATACTCCTTATAGATAGATAAATACTACTCCGATACTATAGGTACCTTAGAAATTAATATCTATAGATTTTATTATTAAATTACTAAAATCTAAAGATCTAATAATAGGAGTTAAATATAATATAATCCTAGTTATTATAGAACGACTTATAAAGTATATAATTCTAAT
>LLEY01000292.1:0-47561 GCA_001414485.1 Calycina herbarum | reverse complement strand
TTTAATAACTTTTTAATATAAATTAGCCTTAGTCTTATATTTTATAACTTTTATATTTATATAGTAATAAAATCAAAGTTTTAATTTTGAAATTTTTAATTAATAATTTATAAAGATATTAAAATATCAAAATCACGATTTTAGATATATTTTCAGTAAGCCGGTTCGCTTGTTTAGCCGGTTCGCTATATATATACGTTATCTAGTTATCTAACTTTAGATAGTAGACTATAGAAATATCTATTTAAATAAGAAGTATATTATAAACTGATTTCTAGAAGTCTAAGATAAATAAAGAGCTTTAGTTAGAAATAATAGTATCTAACGTGTTTTATAAGCGAGCTAGCTATATAAGCGAGCTAGCTACCTTTTAAACTTTATAATAATTATTAACTTCTAGTTATATTATCTCTACTAAACAACGCCTAAATGTCTTCTAACGAAAACAAGATTAACTTAGCTATCTAAGTACTTGAAAACGACGTATTAATTATCTAATAAAGCGCTACGAAGGCTTATAATATCTCTCGATCTACTATTTCAAGCTAATACGCTGGAATCTAACTAAGACGCGATTACTATTAGAGCTTATAACAAGTGCTAATAAATTAAACTATAGAGACTATCTATATATAAGAAGATTCGATTATTCTTTCTAAGCTAGAGTTCTTACTAACTTATATACTTAGTTAGCTTATTCTAGAGGGTTCTACTAAGAGTACTCTCGAAGGTTCTATCACGTCTATACGTTGCTAAGCGAGGCTACGTGAATACGTTACTAGAGTACTCTAAGACCTACTCTACAGGTGTAACTCTTAATATTACCTCTCTCTCTGCTCTTAATAGTAGGTGTTATTAATCTCTCTCTAGTAAAAAATTCCTTAGTAAATTATCTATCCTTCGATCTTATCTTAGCTTCTGCTATTACTATTACTATTGCTTCGGTATTCTTTAATAGGCTTTATAAAACCCGTATACCACTTGTTCTATAAATAAGTATTATAACGCCTCTCTAAGCCTATGTATATACTAATAGAGTATAAAGTATCTAATTCCTACCGGCCTATAAATAAGTATTATAACGCCTCTCTAGGTCCGTAGCTGCCTCTTATTATTTAAGCTAGTACTCGGGGCTCGAGTACTCTATATAGTACTATAAGGCCTCTGTAGGCTGCCGTGTAGACAGGGTATAAAGTATCTAATTCCTATTATTCTATAAATAAGTATTATAACGCCTCTCTAGGCCTGTGTACGCTCCGTCTATAACTGTCCGTAGCTGCCCCTTATTATTTAAGCTAGTACCCGGGGCCCGAATACTCTAAGTAGTATTATAATGCCTCTGTAGGCTATGTGTTCGAAGGTCGTCTTTCTAGCTGTTACTCCGACTCTCTACCAACTATATACCGGGTCCCGGTACCACAGCCGTACGTACAGGCCTCTCCAGTCCTGCACGATTGAAGACTGTTTAGACGATTGCTTCTCTTGTCGGTCGATTGTATTGTAAAGCCTCGTCAGGCTATCGTCTGCTTGCCTCGCCGTCTGCAAGGGCTTCCGTTGTCTGAGGTATTGTCAAGCCTCCATAGGCTATCCGCTGGCCTCGCCGTCCGCAAGGGCTTCCGTTGTCTGAGGTATTGTCAAGCCTCCATAGGCTATCCGCTGGCCTCGCCGTCCGCAAGGGCTTCCGTTGTCTGAGGTATTGTCAAGCCTCTACAGGCTGTCCGCTGGCCTCGCCGTCCGCAAGGGCTTCCGTTGTCTGAGGTATTGTCAAGCCTCTGCAGGCTATATTGAATAGGAGTAGTCCTTACTCCTATATACCCCTCCGTAAAAAAATCTACCGGGTTTTAGGTCGTGTGTCCCTCCTATAGTTCCCTTATTATTCACAAGTTTCTGTAAATGCTGTTAAATAGCCCGTAAGTTCTAGTATTGCTATAAAGGCCCTTAAGTTCCAGTATTACTATAAAGGCCCGATATGTTCCAGTGTTACTAAAATGGCCCGATATATTCCAGTGTTACTGTAAAGGCCTGTTATATTCTAGTATTGCCAAAATAGCCTAATATATTCCAGTGTTACTGTAAAGGCCCGTTGTTTTTAAATCGAATCTAATATTAGGGCTTATAGCAAGTACTTATAAATTAAACTACAGAGGCTATCTATATATAAGAAGATTCGATTATCCTTTCTAAGCCAGAGTCCTTACTAACTTATATACTTAGTTAGCTTATTCTAGAGAGTTCTACTAAGAGTACTCTCGAAGGTTCTATCACGTCTATACGTTGCTAAGCGAGGCTACGTGAATACGTCGCTGGAGTACTCTAAGACTTACTCTACAGGTATAACTCTTAATAATTACAAGCCTAATTCGAAGAAACTTACGAAGCTAGAGAAGGAGACGATAATTAGATATATATTAGAGTAGGATTTAAGAGAGTTTTCGTCTATAAAGGATATAGTATAAGATATAGCTAATAACTTACTAAAGAAGCGCGATAGATAGCTTATAAATAGGAACTAGCTAGATACCTTTATTTAGTATATATCTAAGCTAAAAACTCGATAGAGTTATTCTTATAATTATTAATAAGCTTTAACTAAAGATCCGCGGATTATTAGTCTATAGTTTATACTTATATAGTTATTTAAGAATAAATATAGTATTATAAACGAGGATATATATAATTTCAATAAGACTAGTTTTATAATAGATGTTATATTATCTTAGCTTATTATTATAAGTTTAGAGATATATAAGAGACGTAAAAAAGTTTAGCTAGGTAATCGCGAATAGGTTATAGTTATTTAAAGAGTTAATATAATAAGTTAGATAATCTCGCTGTTTATTATCTTTATAAGTAAGATACTTATATCTTCTTAGTATAAGAATATAGATATACTACGTAACTAGGTTATTTATATTAGTACTAATAGCTAGATAAATAATAAGCTTAGAGTTATATAGTTAGAGTATTTTAATAAGTATATAAAAGTACGAAGTATTAGAGAATATAGACTACTAATTATTAATAGTTATAAAAGCTATAACTCGCTTGAATTCTAGTAACTTTATAAAGACTTTAATATTATTATTCTTTATATACTTCTATATTCTTCGTATTTATTATAGCCGCTTAATATTAGCTGTTTTTTACTATTAAAGCGAGTATATAGAAATAAGATCTCTAGCTTAGTATATAATTATATTAACTATATTATTAAAGAAATCTTTCTTTAAGCTTTTAAAGAAGCTTTTTATAAAGCTTTTATAAAAGATAATATCTACGCGAGTTTCTAAGGCGCTAGACTAGTCCTATATAACCTAGAAGTTATATTATTAAAGCTTGATTTAAAGCTTCGTATACTAACTCTAGTTATACTAGAAGACACTTTATAAGAGTCTAGAATACTAAGCAACGTACGTGTTACGAATCACGTTATACGTAGTAAGTAGTTTAGACAGCGCTTTGATAGAATAAGATATAATATCTAGGAATTAGAAGGTAGTATAGAAGAGAATTAGTAATATAGAGGTATTTAGGTATTCTAGGATTTCACTATTAGATAATATTAGAAGTTATATATTAGATTCTATTAGATCTCTTAGAGGATCTAAAGAGATCTAGGGATCTAAGCTTATAAAAGGATCTAGATAGTATAAAGGGTTCTATATATAACTAGCACATCTGCTATTAGATAGAAGCTTCGTACTTAACTTTAGTTATTAATCTTATTATCTTATTTAATATCTTTAATATAAGTAACGAGTTTACTTCTAAGTAAACAATCTATCGCGTCTATACTTCTTATTTATATACTAATCTTTAAGACTTAGTTATCTTTATTTAGTTCGTTTAAGTTTCGTTACACTTTAACACCTACTTAGAAGTACGACTAGTATAATATCGAAAACTATACTATTCTTAGGTTTAACCTCTATACTACCTCTAGTACTAATAATACTAGTAGTATTAGTTACTACTCTTAGAGAGGAAGTGAAGTTACTAGTACTAAGAATATTTAACAGCTCTTTAGAGAAACTTACTAAGTTTATTATAAAAGCTTTAATATATTTAAACTTTTACTTAGTATAGTTTACTTATAAAATAGATTAAGTTATATAGCTTACTACCTATCTTAAGAGAGTAGTATATAACTAGATAGAACTATATTTAGAGGATTTTTAGAAGAATAAAATATTAAATAGAAAAGTATTAAACCTATAAGTAAGAGTACTTAGGGATTATTCTTAACTGTCGCTAGATTTAAAAAGAGAATTAACTAAACGTTCGTAGATATAGATTTAAAGAAAAAAGTAGTATAAGCTTTATATAGCCTCTAATAAAAGAGTTTAGCTACTAAGTATATATATATTATATATATATCAAAAGTTATATCTATAAATTCTATATCCGTATCTAGAAGAGAGCCGAGCTGCTTTAACAGGCACGTGACTAAGCACTGCTCGAGCAGAGGCTAAGCTTTTATATTAGTACTACGCGGCCTTCGGCTACGCTTTCTTAGACGATATAAATACTAGCTTCCTTTATTATTCCTTCTAACCTTAGCTAACCTTAGATTCTATACTTATTATATCTATAAGAACTTGATTAAGTCTAAATAAGTCTAGTTTAGAGGTATACTATTATCTGTCTTATAACTCTTCTATAATTTTCTATAAACTTTCCTTAGCACGTCTACTATAGATAACCTAACCCTACTAATAAAGCCTATCTCCTAATATCTTACGACACTTACTCTTATACCGATCTATCTTATATAGTCTATCTCTTCCGATTGCTTTATTCTAAGAAGAGTTAGTATTTCCCTACCTCTATTCGTATACTTCTATATCTATTCTAACGACCCTAGTTCAGCTAAAAACATAGGCTTCCCGATAGCGTTATAGTATAGTAACGTTAGACCTTCCTAGTTAGATCTTCAACGATTTAAACCCACTCGCTCGTATCTATCCTACGAATCCCTTATATATTGAAAAACCTTAGGCTTCTTATAAGACTTTCTATAAGCTTTACTAGACGCTCTAATTTAGAAAGGCAGAGGTACTAGCTAGGGAGCGTAAACTTCAGCTAGTGTCCTAATCGATTACAAATATATATTATAGTAGCTACGAGGTTCCTAGCTCGATAATAACGCGGTATATAATATAAAGGTAGATTAGGAATTCCTAGGACGATATTACAGCCGGAATACGAGC
Source organism: Calycina herbarum (assembly GCA_001414485.1). Taxonomy (NCBI): domain Eukaryota; kingdom Fungi; phylum Ascomycota; class Leotiomycetes; order Helotiales; family Pezizellaceae; genus Calycina; species Calycina herbarum. Next base: position 42,351 of record LLEY01000292.1, on the reverse strand, counting down.
GGTATATAGCTAGAAGGTATTATTTATATTATTATCTAACTCTCTATTTATAGATCTTTGATAATAGTACTAGTTTAGAGATCTAGATAATACGTACTCTACGTTAGTACGACGTAGGCAGCGGGCTTAATTAGAGTGATTCAAACACAAGCCTAGCTTAGCGTCTAATACTATATACCTTAACCTAGCTGATCTATAATAAGAAGAACCGATCTCTGTTAAACGTAGCTATAGTAGATAGTAATCTACTTAATAACAGTAGTATTAAAGTTTCTACTAAGCATGTTATAAGCCGAATACGAAACGCTAGTAGTAGGAGAACTAGGTTATAAGTAGGCGGGCTAACGTAGACGATAATAGAGAGGAAGATTATATAACCTTAAAAGGAGTCTAATTCGTAGCTATTATATATAGAAGAGTAGATCTAGTAGTTAAAAGCTATTTTAAAAATCTTTTAGCTTAGTATACTACTATAGCAGGACTGTATACGCTATTAGAATAGATATAGCATAGTTTACTCTACGGAGTCTTAATACTATAAAGAGGAGGTTGTTTAAGCTAAGCTACGTAAGAGATAGTTAGGAGCTCTATAGAATAGGTACGGCGGTTTAGATTTCGAATAGAATTTTCAACTTTTAGTAAAGCCGAAGAGACCTAAAGATTATATAGTAAACGAGTCCTAGTTCTATGATCCTGTTATAACTATAGACGACGAAGCGTTTATATAGACGAAGTTAAAGCATAAGTTAAGTCTACGAGCCGCGTTTTACTATAAGAAGATAGAGGTTTAACTAGTATATTTAACGTTATAGCTAGGTAGTTAGCTAGATTATACTCGAAAATACCTTAGTTTACTAGTATACTAGGTACTCTAGGAGATCTACACTCTTTATAAGAGCTTAGAGAGCTAAGATATTATATAGAACCTGTCTACTTGATTTCTAGACAGTCTATAGTAGTTAAGAGTAGTAAAGCTAGCTTATAGACAAGGCCGGTATAATTCTAATAAGTAGGTTCTTACTAGATGATTATTTAAAACCGCTTAATTCTCTTTACTAAAAATACTATAAATTCTTAGATTAGTTTTTCCTCTGTTCTCTTTATATTATAATAACTACTCTTAAGAGTTTGAAATTTGTTTTATTTATACTTCCTTTATTTAAACTATTATTCTATAATAGTAATTCTCTCTAGCCTACTAAAACCAGGCGTTTACTTAATACTATAGATAAGCTAGAAAATACGTAGACCTACGACTACTTTTCTCTCTTCTAGCTATTATACTAAGACAGATAGACGTACTATAGCGAGAGGTAGAAGTATATAAAAAAGATATACCTAAAGTAAAAGGTTCTAATCTATTAATCTAGGTCGTAAGCGCGCTCTTACTAACAGTTATAAATCAGACGACGATCTTCTATCTCTCGAAGAGATATTTTAGACTACTTCGTATTCGAAGATATATTACAGCCTTAAAGACAGAGTACACGCTTTAGTATATAGAATAGCTAGCTCTTATTAGAGCCGGACTATAAGACTATCGAATAAAATTAGAACTTAGTAAACAAAAGAGCGACAGGTAAGTAAACCAGCTATCCTTTATATAAAGAAGCGCTAATTACCTGTAGATTAACTAATTACCCTCGATAATAACGAGTTAGATAGAACAGGTACTAGTAATAAGGCCGAAGGCGCTTCTAGTAACGTCGATACTAGGTATATTAGACGTAATATTAAATTATCTACTTACTTAAATATAGACTAGTAGTTGAATTTATTAGTATTTTTTATAGATAGGATTAGACTATTATATAGTTATCTTTAAATAGCTTTAAAGCGTTACTTTACTTCGTATACTTAGAAAACTAGTATAGATTTTTAGAAGAATAATTTTATTAGCTATATACTCTTTCAGTTATATTTCAAATTATAAAGTAGCTTATATTTTTAGTATTAAGCTTATAATCTAATAAACTTCTTAAGTTATAATATCTTCTATTATAGCTCGGTAAGTTATAGTTATATATAGTTTTAAAAACAGAATAATACTTAAAATAATCTAGAATTAGCGCCTTCTTTTTAAGACACTTCGGCAGCTTTACTAGAAATCTATAAGTTAAGAAAAGTAAGAGAATAATATAATAGTATAAATTTCTCTTTAAGCTCTTTAAGCTACTTCTAACACTTTATACTTCTATAAATATCTTTATTCTATTAGAGTTATCTACTAATCTCCTACGCTTATAATAGCTCTAGTAGAGACTAAACTACTAAGTAGCCTAAATTAATTATTATCTAAGCTAAAGTCGTCTAAAAGAGATAATAAAGGTGAAGAGGCTTAGCCTATAACAGACCTCTCTATTGTCGAGATTCTTTAGTCTACTATTAGTAGATAAGCTCGTAGTAGAAAGAGGAATTTCAGAAGTATACTGATTTAGTCTCTTTACTTTTTTTCTTCTTCTCTTACTTCATCTATTCAGAGTAGGCTTTAGTAATTTCCAATAGTTTACGATCTATTATAGGTTACTAAGATACTTCGTCTTTCTTCTCGAATTTAGATTAAGAAGGAGGAGAGATAGAATAAGAAGCTTATACTACTAATAGTTCTAAACTAAACCTTATAGGTAGTCGTCTATTATCCGTCTAGTCTAGGTATCTATAGAATATATTAGTACTAAATAAACTAGAAACCTAATACTAGTCTAGGGTTCTTAATAGTAGTAGAGCGTGCTTAGTTATAGTAATTTCTAAAAGAGGAATTTTATATCTTTTTTTACTTAATTATTTAGGATTTTCCTTACTAGCGCCTATTAAAGGTAGTAGAATAGACATTTAGATAATAAAGAAGAACTGATTAGTATAAGCTACTTATATATATATCTATTTATATCTATCTTCTAATTTCTTAAAATAATTATATATACTAGGTATTATAGGAAACAGATAAGTAGAGAGCAAATATACTAAGCGTCTTTCTAAAACTAGATAATAAGTTCTTAACTATATCTCTCTTTTAGTAAGCGGCTTATAGATGTAGTAGAAAGATGTTTATTAGGTAGAAAGTGTTCCTAGAGATAGAAGAGGTATATAGGAAAAGAGATAGCTATAACCTTTAAGATAAGCGTCTATCTTAGATTACGCTAATAATAGATAATCTCTTTATTTTATAAAGGAGTAATAGTTAGTAATTCTTATCTTTCTCTAGTTTTTAGGTAATAATATTATTCTACTATCGATTTCCTTATTCCTTTCTAGTCTAGAGGTTATTCTTATCTTAAAAATCTTAAAAGATTTTCTCTATATAACTATACTATTATTTTTAAGAACTAATATATAGCTTACGCCTTTTATAACTATAATATTATAATATCTTCTATTAAATCGATACTAAACAGCATAGATAGCTTAAGTTATTTCTAAAATAGTTATAATATAATAAGATTACAACCTCTCTTAATTATTAACCTAGTTCTAAATTCTAGATTATCTATAGAGAGAATCTATAAACTATAATCTATATCCCGGATTTCAGCTTCTAAATCTAAGAACGTAGAGCTTAGATTTCAATCTCGATATAAGTAAATAAGTAGATAGATACTAGTACTTCTTTAAAAAGCGGTTAATATATTAATTATAATACTAGCCCGCTATTACTACCTGTAGCGAAGTCTTTTATAAAAATTAGAAATATAAGAAATAAAACTAAAAAAGTATATAAAACTCTATTAATCTAATAAGCGTATCTATAAAAGCTAAACCGATTAAAGTACTAATTCTAATACTAAACTTAATATTAATCTTCTTACTTTTATAGATAGGAGTTTCTTCGATAGTATTAAATACTATATATTACTTATAACCGATAGTTAACTTCTTTACAGCTTCTATATCGATTATAATACTAAAGAACTTATTACGGTGATATCTTCTAGTGTCTAGAACTGAAGTTAGAATTTCCTTATATAGAAGTAGTAGTAATCTACTATTTACGTATTTATATATAGAACTCGTTAAGTTATTAGTAATATATTAAGCTTCTAAGATAATAATCTCTCTATATTTAGTAATATAGTTCTCGATAACTTCTTCGTCTTATATATCGTCTTCTAGGATTATTATAGTAATCTCTTCTAAGATATTATTATCTAGCTTAATACCTTCGTATCTTATAAGATATTAGCTATAACTGTATTAAAGCGGTGGTTTTCTATACTTCTTAATATATCTAGACTTCTACTTATTCTCCTATTTATCCTGATTTGGTTTAGAGTAATTAGTTAACTAGTAATCTAGTTTTATATATATTCTACACTTTAAATTAGGCTAGGCGTTTAGAGGTCAAGTATACGATTAATTTAGTATAAATCCCGATCGATTTAGCGTAAATACTCCTCTACGGAATCCTTCTCGGAATACTTCTTAGAAGCTATTCCCTTGATTATTACCTTATAATACTCGGTTTATAAAGTTTATAATAGCTATATTATCTTCTATATTATTATTAGCTATAAACACTTCAACTTTTAGATATAAGTTTTACTATACGCTAAGTGCCGATTTAATTAAATATACTACTAACGTAAGCTTTAACTTCTTTAGTAGTTTTAATAAAGCTCTTAAGAGCTAGTAGCAGCTGCTGTCCCGTAGCCGCGTCCCAGCGCCGGACGGTCCTGTTATAAGACCTAGACACGATCTGCTTACTATTAGAGAAGAAGGCGACTGAGGTAACCTAACTAGTATAGCCCTCGAGGGTTTATAGTATCGTATTCTAGTATATTTCAACTCTAGGCTTTTTCTAGATCTAAGATAGAATATAGCTCTCGAACGCTTCTCTAATAATACTCTTCTCTAGTACGAAAATAAGAGCTGAATAATATACTTAAAGAGGCGCTTATTTAATAATTAATCGAGTAGATATAGTAAAGCGCCTAGTATTATATATAAACGTATATACGTTAGAGCTTTTATTAAACTTGTTTATATTAGTAGAGTCTTCTCTAAAGACATTCTTAAAATCGTAATATAACTTATCTTAATCTAGTTCTTAAGCTTTATTATTATTATAATACTATCTAGTAAACTTTTTATTAAGCTAAGCCTCTTAAGCTAGAATATATAACTTCTTTTTAAAAACTGATAATAGTAATACTAGAATATAATATTTATTATAAACTAACAGCGAAACACGACCTTCTTTTTATAACGTTAGAGAAACCCGGTCTTTTAAGTAAGAGTAACCTACTTAATCGAAGGAGCTAATATAGACGACGATACAGTTACTATAGCAGACGCTAAATTCTACTAAAAAGTAGCCTTAATCTTCCTAAATATTTAACTCTAAGGTATCTTAGGATATATATTAGGAAATTAAAAATCTATAAAGGAGCTACTTATAGAGTAGATAGGATTAAAGTTAAAGTTAAAGATATATATAAGCGTATATATAATCTTACTATATAATATTAATAAATTTCAATAGTATATTAAAAATTCGCTAACGAATATAACGTTAAATCCTGTTATTAATATACTTTTAATATATTTTATAATATTCTCTCTTTGAAGATAGAAGTTAAAGTGTTCTATACTTATCTCTAGATATCTAGACTAGAGCCGACGCCTTTCTATAGAAATATTAGAATTATTATAGAGAGGTATAAGACTATAGAAGTTACTAATACGACTGTTTCGTTGAATAATAGAGAGAGAACACTTTATACTATTCTTATAGACGATAAAATATTTCTAAAAATTAGTACTATAGTATTCTACTATTAGACCCGGTAGATAGGAATCAAAGTAGGTTAAAGGATATTATATAGAAAGTCTTAATTTAGGAATTAAAGTTTAAATAATTAAAGAACTCGTACTCTTTTAAAATCTCGATTTATACTATAATATAATACTTATCTCTATATATTTATATCTTATAAGTAACCTTCTAAGTCTTCTATTTAATCTCTTCTCTATATACTACGACTTAAGACTATATAGGATCTTTCACAGCTGGTATAAAATTTAGCCTACTCTTACCTTCTTCGATATCTATTAATTCTACTTTACTTATAGGTCTTAGGTCCCGATATATAGTAGTAGACGTTAGCTTATCGTAACTTTTTCTCGTTAAATATAGTATTAGAAACCGAAGTAAAAATAAGCTAATTATAATAGTATATACCTACGTATAAAATTAGAATTTTCTAAATATTCTAGTAGAAAGAGGAAAGCTCTTACCTATTAAAATAATATTAAATTAAAACTAATATTAGAAACGAAGCTAATAAGAAAGAGAATAAGTATAATAATTCTAGCTAAAGTATAAAAGGTAATATCTATATAGAAGAAAATACGAATTCGGCTACTAAGTTAACTAATAATTTAGCGATATATATTAAAATAACTAAAAACAATATAGAAGTATTCTATAGACGAAAAGGTAAGCGAAATCTTTAAAGTAATAGCGTCGTTGCTACTAGAACTAATTAAGCTATATTTGTTAGTTCTTAACTCTATAGAAGTAGTAGATAGAGAAGTAGATCTTAAAAGTATAGCAAGTATAACTATATAATAAGACTATTCTATCTAGACTAAATTTCTATATAAGTCCTTTATTAGGCGTAAAACTTAACTCTTAGTAGTGTTAGTATACGTATACCTAAATAACTTATAGAGGGAGTACCTTAAAGACTATATTTAGTCTAGGAATAAAGACTAATAAGGCTAGTAGAACAGCTTAGACAGGCTTCTAAGCTAATAAGCTTAAACAGCAAAAGCCTAGACTTATAAGAATAATAAGTAAAATAGTAAATAAAAGAGAAAGAGAGTATATAAAGCATAGTATAGGATTAGTAGTAGTCTATATAGAGTTAATCTCGCTATAGCTAATACTAACTCTATAATTATCGTTAGTATTACTATCGTTACTAATACTACGAGTTTTAAGACAACAGTAGAGGCGAATAATAATAGCAAGAGCTAGGATATACTAGAGGGATGCCGCTCTTAGGATTATAAGAGTAAAACTTAAATAAACAATTATTAGATAGTATTTAGTTATTTAAGAAGAGGAGTATATTCCCTATATTATAGATAACCGAGTAAATAAACCTAGTCGATAAAAGGCGTATATAGTCTGCCTCGTCTATAGTAAGAGATAAGAGGAAGTAAATCGGTTTATACTAGGATAGTTAATAAAATATAGAGAGAGCTTCGTATAGTATATCTTAGTATAGTATATCTTAATAAGAAGTATTAATAAGTAGAGAGTAAGGCGAGCAACGTAGCAGTAGACAAAAGAAGAAGCTCTTCTATATTTACCTTACTTTATATCTCCTCTTATATATTAAGTTTAATTCTACTATCTAATATAAAAACATCTATTAGATCTACATAGTTCTAACTCTATATAATAATTAATTAAAAATGCCTTTACTACTCTTACTCTATTTTATTTCTAACTAAGAAATCTAGGGCCTTCTATAAATAAGAGTTTTATAGATTCTTAATACTAATAATAAAAGAGAGGTGTTAAGAGTCGTAGAGTCGAAGCCTCTAGCTAGATAGTAGATAGTAGACAAGCTAGCTGTATCTAGCTAAAATCTTATAATCTATTATAAGATTCTATATAGATATAGTTAAGCGTGCTCGACACCTGTAATAAAACTAATACTCTAATAGACTATACTACTCTCTTTCTATAAGTAATATTATTAAGACTTTATATTTTTAATATAATATATTTATACGAGATACAGGTATATAAGACCTTTCTAGTAATTATAAGATAGGAAGCCAGGACTTGAATAATATAAATAAGCTAATTAGTAAATATAGTTTTTATGATTCTACGAGGCTATAACCGAGCAGTAGTCGCTATCGATATAGAGACTATAAGTTATAGTATTATAAGATATAGAGGAATTCATAAGTTATAGTCTCTGTCGATAGAGGGATTATAAGTTATAGTAGAATAAGATGTAGAGAATATTATAAGTTATAGTTCTTATCGATAGAGGGATTATAAGTTATAGCCTCGGTTAATAGAGTAAGATATAGTAGAGTAGAGAGACAACGGGGATCTAGCTACTGCCGGACACTGTTTAAACTAGTATCTTAGCTAGCGAGCTTATAGTACTTTTTAAATATTAGTATTAATTTCTTATCGAATAGAGATAGCTACCTTAGAGCTAGTATAGATGATAAATGCTTATAAATAAGCTAGAACCTATTGTCTCGTAGTATAAATAAAGTATAATATCTCTTTCTAAATCCACATCTATATATAATTCTTTATACGCTCTAATTATTAAAAAACAAAACTAGACTAATATATACTCTTTTTAGTAAGAGGAAAATTACAAGCACTGTCTATACGCTAATAGATGTAGTAGTATACTATAGCTTAATATTCTCTAGCTAGTAAGCTCGCCGCTTATAGCTATATTAATTATTATACTAAAAGCCCTAGCGAATTAGCTCCCTTAGTTAATAGCTGTATCTTTTCGTCTTATATAGTAGTTATAACGAAACTTATAGACTACGGTAGATTAGACTGCCTATACTTAGACGCTTACGTTAAGAAGTAAATTTCTTTAGATAAGTTAGTACGTTCTTTTAGAGGCTAGTCTCGATTACTAAGCTTAATAGAATTGTTATATAATAATCTTTACTTAATAGAATGTTTTAAGAGTATTAAAGTGCTTTTTAATAGTTACGAGCTTTCTTCGAGATAAAAATTATAGATAGTATAAACTTAATAATATTTAGTATTAGCTATATAAATAATTACTTTGCTTGCTCTTATAACTTGCTTAGGATTAAAGGAATTTGTATTTCTCTATAGAGCTATATAGCTAAGCTTAAATCTCTAAAAGAGCGTCCTAGTCGTTTCTTAAGTCGGAAGTCTTACTCTTAGTATTAAACCACTCTAGAGTTCTCTTAGCAGTGGCTAGAGAAGAGCTAAAGAGGAGACACGAGTTAAAATCGATAATAACAGTGCTATTATAGTTATTAAATATAATATTATATAGATTAAGGTCGTTGTATACACAGCTAAGAGAGTAGATATATTAAATTCCGTTCTAAATTATAGAAATATAGTTGTTAGTATCTATCGAGCTATACTAAGGAGAGTATTACTTACTTATATAGCTAGGATTGACTTTTTCTATTAATATATAATAATATACTTTAAAATAAAGACTAACCACTTGTCTATCTTTAGAAACTTTATAACTATAATATATAGCTAAATTCTTATATAGATACTTCTTAAGTATTTTATATACTTATATATCTTAAAGCGCGTACTAGTCTGTCCTAAGTACTATATTATATACTAGTATATTAGGTCTTTTAATATAACTGTTAAGCGGTAGTAGATTCGAAGCTCTTATTATACTAATAGTGAATCGTAGAGCGTACGCCTCGATTAGTATAAGTGTCGTATCTGTAAGAGATTATAGAGCGACGTCTTTACTCTCTAATAAGATTCTCTAAGTAGTCTAAGAATAATATAGCCTATTCTTAAGTCTGTATATAACCTTGGAGTAAAGGAATTAAGGTATTCTATAAATAGTATTAAAGTACTAGGTAGTTTAAATTACTTCTATTTTCTTATAAAGTACGCGCCTCTAACTCTACGATTAATATTAGTTATTAGCCTTTAGAAGCTTATAAAGAATACTTACTAGTAGTAGTAGGTAAGAGTTTTAATTCACTATCTGATAAGGCCTGAGAAGCCCTGGTTATACGTCGATTTATATATTTTAAATAGTAACCTTTCTTATAGCCGATGTTAATAAAGACAGTGTAATAACAGGAGACGCTGGCTACGTTATTAGAATAGATGTTAGGTATAACGTAGACTCTTCCTTTCAGCTTTAGTTAATTAATCCTAATAGTAATATAAACGTACTACTATATATATTTAAGAGAGAGGTTCTAGAAAAGGCAGACTAGGTAGGTCTAGACGGTTAATAACTTATTAGAGATTATTAAATAGTAGAATATAATCGAAAATCCGCGATACTTATAAGCAGTCGCTATATATTACCTATATATACGCTCTAGCAATGTTAAGGTATAGAGAATATCGTAAGTTATAGTCTCTATTAAGCTGTTAAGAGAAATCAGAGTCGTAGTAGCAGAAGTGTTCTATAGCTGTTAACGGTCTAAGTATAATTACTACCTAATATATTAGGTTATAAGCTGCTACTTTATAAGAGAATATAGTTAAGTTCTTATACCTTTAAAAGCCTCTGTATTTTAACTTAAAAACAGACTACTAACTCTCTATAGAATCCGCTATCTACTCTATAGAGGCTATAAAAGAGACTCTCTTTAAACATAGCTTCCTAGATTAGAAAGACTCGATAGTCGGGGATAGTGTCTAGGAAATAGAGAAGAAGAGCTTCGAGTTTTTATTAGAATATAGCCTAGATTTTTACTAGTAATACGTTCTTAATATAGTAAGTAGAATAAAACATTTATAGTATCTATCTAATACTTTTAGTATATCCTATCTATTATAGAGTCCTTCTTTAGTAACGAGACCTATACTCTTATACACGGCCTAAGATATATAGTATACCTAGGCTATATCTTATACTTTAGAAGAGGTAGTCTAAAGGCTAGACAGCGAGCTTTAGTAGTTTATCTATTAGCTAAAAGATCGCGAGTTAGCTATTATAGCGGCTTATATAACTATAACTTACCTACTATATAGAGGAAAAGGTTCTTAAACGAAATTCCTTAATCTATAGTAGATAAAGCGGGCTATCTAAGCGAGGAGAAAGAATTTCTTAATAGTAGCTTATAAGTTATTACTCTATAGTATAGTCGTATATATTAATATATTTTATAGAATAATTTTCAATACTTGAATTAGTTTCGAACTTAAGAAAGAGTATGTAATTATATTTGAATTTACAATAGCTGATATAATTAAGATATAGCTAAAGATAGTTCTTCCGAGCTTACTAGAGTTGAAACAAAAGATAGAAGATATATAGTACGACTTAGAAGATAGGAAGTTCTAAAAAATCCGAATAAACTTTGTATTTAGAGATTCTAGAGATTCTATTATAAGTATAAACTTATAGTTAATAATTACTACTTAAGGTATTCCGCTCTCTATATTCTTAGCTATATTCTCTGTTTATATATATCTCTTCTATAACCTAGGCTAGTTTATAATACTAAATATAGGAGTATCGAAGTCGACATCGTCTAGAGCTAAGGCTAGTCCTTTGATAGACCTAGGATAAAACACCTCTGTTGAATTGTTTAGAAAGCTAGCTCTAGCTACGGGTTTAGTAATATTAGAGAGAGATATAAGCGCTGTCGCCGACTCTATAAAGGAAACAGCTATATATGTATCTAGTCTAATATAAGCTTAGAGAAGACATTTTATAAGAGTTAATACTATTAGTAGACTGAAAATCGAGCTTGTTTATAATATTAACCTTATATAACTTAGCTCTTTAAACTTCTAAAGTCCTTAACTCTATATTTCCTACCTCGCGCGCTCTTTTATTACTCTTCTTAACATAGGAGAGACGTTCTATAAGATCTAGTTCGTCGGCAGCCTGCTTACGTAACTTATTATATATCTGGTTTATATAGATAGTCTTAATTATACCTACGTTCTAGTGTCGTTTAACATGTCTTATATAGTCTCTAGCTTGTCTTAAAATGTATTAATAGTATATATATACCTTCTTATACTTAATATCTATATTAAAGTTAATAATCCTACTTAGAGGAGAAAGACAAAGGCCTACGTTACTTAAAATACCTCTGAAGCCTCTGTTAGGTTTTAAATAATTCGTTTCTATTATAATCTTTAAAAGAATAATTATACTTTATTCTAGGCTTCTCTATATCTTTGTATATATCTAGATCGTTGCTATTTACTTTTAAGTAGGATTAGTATATTTCTAGCTAAGCGAACAAATGTCTTTTAAGAGTCTAGAGAAGGTTAGTTTAGTACCTGTAGGTAATTAAATACTAACTTAGTATTTATTAAGATAAGTATGAAATATATTACTTATTAGAAAGAAAGTAGAGTAGGTATATTATAGCTGTATATCGTTTAATATACTAAGAGCGATTAAAAACAGTTAGAGACGAGAAAGCGGAGGAAGTAGAGTTCTCTAATCTTTAATTACCTGTCTAGCTAATTAATGTTTATTTAACTCTATAAAGATAATTAGCTAAAGATACTCTTATAGTAAATATAGTAGGATCTGAACTTATTTAAACCCTTTATAACTCTGCTAAGAGTGTTTTTAATTAATATCTTACTTTCTATATAATAGTACTTTTATCTATATTTCTTGAAAATTATTAGAGTCGTATATTATACTACTAGTATCCTCTACTCTATTTAATAAAAATATGTCTTCTTCCTACGAAACTTACTACGGTAATAGTATTAAAGGAGGCGAATACCTTATATACGACGCGAAGAGCTAAGTAGGAAAGGATTAAGTATTAAAGAGGTTAAGTATTATCTACGAGATAAACAAATCTAGGCTTTAAATACTAGCTATTTATTATCTATCGAGAGTGCTTAGTTAACTATTTTCAGATAAGGAAAAGAATTAAGCTAGAGATTCTAAGACTATTAAACCTATCGCTTTTTTTTATCTCTTTCGTAGTAGTAGAAGCTACTACCTTAGAAAGCTTAGAAAGGTACTTATAATAAACTTTTAGGCCTATACCTCTCTATACTAGTTATACTAAGCCGATAAAAGCCGACCCTCGCTCGATAGTAGAAGATATAGAACGAAAAGGGTTTAATACTATCTGATTTATACTAGAGAGATATCGGCCTACGTATAGTAGAGAGAAGAGCTGTTTATTTAGAGTGTAAATAAATAAGATTCAGCAGCCTTATATTATATATTTTTCATCTTAAATAGCTCTATATAGTAATTCTCTATAGTCTAGGTAAACCCTTACTATATATACTAGATTCTTAATTATTTAAAGACGTCGATAGCTTATTATTAATCTCTTTAGCGTTCTTAAAGCTTACTATCCTTTCTATATATCCTTCTACTTCTACTTATAATAGCTTCTACTTATCTTCTTTGAATTTAAAATTCTTAATACTACTATTACTTAACTACTCTTAAATATTCTAGAAAGTATTTAAATCGTTACTAGGGAGTATATAACTTACTAGCGCTCTTAATCGTATATAATATATCGTAGAACAGAGGCAGGGTTTAAAGTAAGAAGAATAGAGGATTAGATATATAAGAGAAACACTATAAGAGATAATAAAGAGGTTAATATTAGAAGGAGATATAAGGTATAATATGTTTATTAGAAACAATTTATATATTATATAATAAGTTACTTATTTATTAACATCTCTGGTATTATTATATTATATAGTTTTCTCTAGACTTTAAAAGAAGAGAAAACTCCTCTTTTAATAAAACGCTTTATAATCTTAACTCCTAGTCCTCGCCTCGCCTATGTTTTTACCTTCTTTCTTAAACAGCTGATTATCTTAAGAGTATTCTAATCTTTAAACGAAGTCTTATAACTAGTATAGTTCTACGAGCTAAGCTCTTTTCTTTAGCTTGTTAAATACTTTCCTATCGATCTTCTAAGATAAGGAAGTATTAGAGGTAATATTTCGCGAATTAATACAGCTTAGTGTTACGAATCACGTGTAAGCATGTGACGAGTGAAGACCAGGCGGCGCTCTGACAGGTTAAGCACTATCGGAAACTCTTATAGAAAAAGGATCCTTAGGCTAGCTAAACGATCTATAGATTTCTTTTGGTGAGAAGCATCACGTGACCTAGTCGCCTGAGTCGCTTGAGTCGCCTGTCGACTAAAGCGATTAGGGCGAGCGACTAGAGCGATTAGAACAGGGGACTACAGTTCTATATAAGACTGGCACGTCTGTTATTAGATAGGAGCTTCGTACTTAACTTTAGTTATTAATCTTATTATCTTATTTAATATCTTTAATATAAGTAACGAGTTCACTTCTAAGTAAACAACCCAGCGTATCTATACTTCTTACCTATATACTAACCTTCAAGACTTAGTCATCTTTGTTTAGTTTGTTTAAGTTTTATTATACTTTAAACACCTACTTAGAAGTTCAGTCGCTATAGCCCTAGCAACCCCCGCCGCAGTAGCTAGCTCGAATACTAGTCGAGTCAACGTCGTAGGAATATCTAGAAGTACGACTAGAAGAACACTTACTAGTATATAGTTAACTAGGAACGACGATAATATTAGTATACTAGACGTCCCTAAGCCTTATAAGGTCGAAGTACTTAAATCTATTAAAGTTAAGATATTAGATATATATTATAGAAAGCGAAAGAAACTTGACTTATTCCTTTTCTAAATAGATATCTACTTTAACTTTAATTTTAATAAGTTTAAAGGTAATTATAATTTATAAACTATCTTTACTATCTCCTACCTTAGAGGATCTATATTAGAATAAGCTTAGCTATACTTAGAAGACTTCTTTGAAAATAAGAATAAAGATAGAAAGATAGAATTAACTAAGATTATGTTTAAATCTTAGAGAGGATTTAAAGTAACTATTAGAAAAGTCTTTAAAGACTTCGATATAATCTAAACAGCTATATATAAGCTTTTAGAATTACGCTAGACTAGATTAGTAATAGATTATACTAATAAATTTCAACGTTATAGAACGAAGTTGGGATAGGATACGATTGCTCTTATAGAACTCTTTTACTAAGGATTGAAAATATATATTTATAAGGAAATAGCTAAGTAGAATATATAATTCTTAACTATTATAGGTATAATCGAGGAAGTCGTCTAACTAGATAACCGCTTATATAAATTTAGAAAGAGTAACCTTAGGTATAGGGAAAAGAGCAAAGGGTTAGAGAAGTAGAAGCACTCTTATACTAATAAGCATAGTAAGGAGGCAAACGCTATATAGAAGAAAACCTTTCTAAAGAAAGGAGGACTTTCCTAGAAGGAGCGAAATCATCGACACGAGTAGAACTTATATTATAATTATAGCTAACTAGGCTATAGAGTAAATAAGTATAGTAAGAAGAAAGACTCTAAGAGAAAGAAACAAATTAATACTATTATTTAATAATAGGTAGCTTTAACTAATCGTATTAAACTTACGGATAAGGAGCTTGAAGTATAAGAATATAGAACTTAGATTAAAAATAATAAAGGAATCAGAGGTATTTAAGATACTAATAATAATAGAGATCTACTCCTTAAAGAATATTATAATATATAATTAATAATAGAATCCGAGTAACCTTTTTAAGAGGAATACGAATTACTACTATCGACTAGCTCTTTAGAGACATCGGATTTATCTTCTAGTTTAGAGAGTAAGAGAAAGAATAAAGACTCTAAAGTTAGAGAAACTTAGGTTTTTCTTAGAACCTTTAAATAAGGAAATCAATAAGTATATATTAATAACTAGAAACTAGACTTTTAGAGTCCTTATATAATATAAGAGGTTAACCTAACTATCTTAATAATATATATAGTTATAAGTAATAACCTTAAAATAATAACTCTAGTTAGTCTAATTACTAGATAGAAAACTATTAAGGAAAAAGAACTAGAACAAAAACGTTAACTAGTTAAAAAACCTAGCTACTCTAAAGTAGAGGATATATAGAAAATATATAATATATTAGATAAAAATAGTATATAGATATAGTAAGTTCTAATAGAATTTAAAAGACGAATTAAAACCTCTTTCCTTAGAATACTATCTAAAGATATTATACTAGGGGAATTTAAGTAATATATTATAGTTATATTAATTAGAAATAATAGGTTAGTATTTAGAAAATATAACTTATAATAACTATTTAGTATATTATTCTAAGAGTAAAAGGAACTTAATATAACTAGATAAGCTAAGATAGAACTAGAGGAATTATACTATCTATTAGTAGGAGAACTATAGTTTATAAAAACAGTTTAAGAAACAATAGTATAATAGATATAATATAAACTAAGTCCAACTTTAGACTAGTTATTATAGAAACGATTTAAAGGAATATTACTAGAGCCTACTAGAATAGTAGAATATTATCAGATATACGAAGTAGTATTATCAGATAAAGAAGGAGTAGTATTCTTTCCTTAGTTATAGATTAAGGCTGTTAAAGAAAAGAATTCAAAGGACTATATATTTAAGGTTTACTATATAAAACTAGAGATAAGTATACTAGAAGCTACTTTAGATTATCTATATATAGGAGAACTATAGTCTATAGAAGCTATTTTAGAAATTAATTATAAATAGATCTAATATAACTATAGATAAATACTAAAACAATTTATAAGGGAAATTCCTAAAACTATAGGAATTATCGAATATAGATTAGTATATAAGGTAGTATATACTAATAAGGAAAGAGTAAGATTCTTTCTATAGTATAAGAATAAGAAGAGAAAGAGTTTTAATTAAGAAAATCGATCTTTTAAAGTCTAATATATTAAAGTAAAGTTAAATACTACTTTAGAAGAAAGATAGTTAATAATAACTATAGAAATATAAGGAAAAAAGTTATAAGTTATAATAGACTTAGGAGTAATAGGTAACTTTATCTCTCTAATAGCTTAAGAAAAGCTGAATATTCTAATTAAAGGAATAAGACTATATCGACTAAGAGTAGTTAATAGAATAGATATTATATATTAAAATAGAATTATTAATTAGTAAACTATTTTAATAAAAATCAATATTAAAGGACACTATTTAGATATATAATTCGATATTATTAAAATAGGAAGTAAGAAAGTAATATTTAGTATACTATAGATTTAAGAACATAATCTAGAAATCGATTAAAAGGCTAGAATAATAACCTTTAGTTAATATAAATATATAAGTTTATATTTATAACTTTAAGGCTAGAATAAGGTTAGTACTACTTCTTCTAAAGTGCTAGGACACCTTGCCTAAGGTCCTTTACAGGTTAGTAAGAAAGCTAATAACGAAATACCTATGTAGTATAGAGAATTTAAAGCTTTGTTTAAAAACCTAGAAGACTTATAAGCCTTACTAAAACACTACTTATAGGATTATAAGATTAAATTAAAAGAGGGTTATTACCTCTTGAAGTAGAAACTTCGGTTATATAACTAGAAAAGTCTATAGAGAATAGAAAGTTATATAAAGAAAGGTATTAAGAAGAGATATATTAGAAGATCTAAGTTACTAATTATCTTAAATATACTTATTATTAAGAAGAAAGACGACCTAGATAAGAGAGTATATATTAATTATTAAGAAGTAAATTACGCTATAGTTAAGAACGCTTATCTGCTGCTACCTAGCTAATACTTATAGGATAAGTTAGATAAGGCTATACGATTTACGAAATTAAATTAATAAAACGCTTATAGACTTATATAAATAAAAGTTAGAGACGAATAAAAGATAGTATTTACCTTACTATTAGGCCTCTATAAATATATAGTTATACTATTTAGACTCTATAACATACTAGCTATATATTAAAGATAAAATAATAATATTTTAGAAGATCTTCTAGAAATAATAGTAATTTATTACTTAGATAATATCCTAATCTTCTTAGAAAAAGAAGAAGAATATAAAGGATATATTAGAGAAGTTTTATAATAACTTATAAAAGTAAACTCTTAGTTGAAACTCTTAAAATACGAGTTTAGAGTAACTTAGATACTTTTCTTAAGATAGGTATTTAGCTTAGGAAAAATAGAAATAGATCTAGCAAAGATCTAAGACGTTTTAAACTAGAAATTACTAAAGAATGTAAAAGATATATAGTTCTTCCTTAGATTTATAAACTTTTGCTATTTATTTATATAAGACTATATAAAGATTACTAAACTAATGTTAGTATTAGTTAAGAAAGCTATTAGGTTTATTTAAAATAAATAAGTAGAGAATGCTTTTTAGAAAATTAAAGTAAAGTTTATAGAAAAGCCTATTTTATACGATTTTAATATAGATAAACTAAGTATAGTTAAAATAGACGTCTTAAATATAGTAGTAGATATAGTTTACTTATAACTAAATAATAAGGGAAAACTTATACCTATTATATATTATTCAAAGACGTTTAACCTAGTATAATAGAACTATAGTATCTTTAATAAGGAACTGCTTACTATAGTATTAGCTTTAGAATACTAAAAATTTATTTATTATTAGTAAAATACCTAGTTATAGTTTTATCTAACTACGAGAACCTTAGGACGTTTATAACAACTAAGGAACTTATAATAAGATAATTAGCTAGGTAGTTAAAGATATTAGAAGGATTTAATATTATTATTTAACATATAAAAGGAACGTTAAATACTTAAGCTAATACTCTTAGCTAGAAACCTAGATATAAGGGAAATAAGAAGTATAAGAAGATTATAATCTTAAAAACTCTTAAAAATAGAGACTTAGTACCTACTATATACGAGATAGTAGTAATAAACAACATCTAGATAAATAAAATTTAAAATATATATAAAGGTTATAACTAATATATAAAGGGGAAATTATAGGTTCCTAGCTCGTATATAAAAGAGTTTATATAAGAATACTATACTATGCTTATATATAGTTACTAAAGAATTCGTAGAACTCTCTAGAGAATAAGATAATACTACTATATTAATCAGTTATCTACGATAGTTAAGAAAGTAATAGTAGAATATAATACCTATACTAGGAACAAGGCTTCCTACTATGCTCCTTATAGTCAGATAAATACTACTCTAATACTATAAATATCTTAGAAATCAATATCTATAGATTTTATTATTAAATTACTAAAATCTAAAGATCTAATAATAAGAGTTAAATATAATACGATCCTAGTTATTATAAAACAACTTATAAAGTATATAATCTTAATAGTCTATATAGAGTTAAGTATAGCTAAGGAATTAGTATTTATATTCCTTAGAGAAGTAGTCTTAAGATATAGACTACCTAAAGAGATACTCTTAGATAGAGACAAGCTCTTTACTTTAAAATTTTAGATCGCTCTTATAAAACGATTAGATGTAAAAAGAAAGCTTTCTATAGCTTTCTTCTCTTAAATAAATAGAGGAAATAAACAGATAAATTAAGTAGTTAAAATATACCTTCGTTGTTATATAAACTACTAGTAAGATAATTAGGTAGAACTGCTGCCCTTAGTATAGTTCGCTTATAATAGTTTAGTAACGGAAACAACACTTGTTATACTATTCTATACTAATTTTAGGTATAAATTAACAGTATATCGAGAACTACTGTTTATAACTATTAATAACTAACTTACTTATATTTAGGTCTTAAAAATTAAGAGTCTATATAAGGAACTTATAGAAGACTTATAATTTATAATAGAAAGAAATATATACTACTATAATAAACGACGTAGTTAGGAGCTAATACTAAAAGAGGGGGATAAAGTCTACTTAGTATAAAAAAATATTAATATAAAAAGACTAAGTAATAAATTAGATTATAAAAAACTTAGACTATTTAAAATTAAACGAGTTAAGAGACCTTTAAATTATAAATTAGTACTACTAAGGATAATAAACATCTATCTAGTATTCTATATATCCTTGCTTAAACCAGTACTACTAGGAGCACTACCAGCCCTACTTACGGAAATTTAACTAGTAAACCTAAATACTGAATATAAAGTTAAAAGGATTCTTAACTATAAGATTATTAGAGACAAGGTTAAGTATTTAATTAAATAGTTAGATTACCTATATTTAGAGAATACTTAGAAACTTAGAAAAAATATTAACTAGTACTCGGAGGAACTTTAGAACTTCTACTATTAAAACCTAAGGTTGCTTATATTAGGTAATTAATAGGAAAAACCTCGAGAAAGCTAGGATCGAGACCTAGGTCGAAAGCAGGGTCGGAAGCAGTAGAGGTAGGGTAGGCGGCTAGCCTAGCGGCCTCCTCTCTCCTTTCCTTCTCTTCTTTTTCTTTTTCCTCCTTCTTCTTAGCCTTATCTAGCTCCTAAAGAGTACTAAGCCCTCGACGAAGCATCTGTTATTCTCGCTCGTTAAGAAGACGTTACTACGCTTAAAGACAGAGAACCTTTGACATTGCTTCCTACTAAGCTTGAAAGGCCTTTTCTTAGGCCTAATAGGCCGTCTCTTCCTTAACCCGTAGACGACGTTTCTACGTGTTAAGAGATTCCTATTTAAAAGTTAAGAGTATTCGATTTTACTCCTTAATATTATAAGTTTTACCCTTCCTAGTATACTTAGAACATTTCTTACCTCTAGTAATAGATATACATCGACAGCTAGACGTAGAGGTAAGACAGCGAGTATAAGAGGATATTTCAGATCCTACTCGATCGATACAAAGAGCGTTATTAATACGATTTTGTTTTAGTTTATCTTTTATAGATAGTATTATTAAAAACATTATAGTAAGAGAAGGTCGCTAGCCTTTAGACGGTATTTCTTAGGTTATACTTAAGCGTAGAGACACGCTAGGCTAAGAAGGGGATAGTATTACAAATCACGTATAAGTATATAACGAGTAAAGACTAGGCAGCGCTCTAATAGGTTAAGCACTATCGGAAACTCTTATAGAAAAAGGATCCTTAGGCTAGCTAAACGATCTATAGATTTCTTTTAGTGAGAAGCATCACGTGACCTAGTCGCCTAAGTCGCTTAAGTCGCCTATTAACTAAAGCGATCAGAGCAAGTAACTAGAGCGATTAGAACAGGGGACTACAGTTCTATATAAGACTAGCACGTCTGCTATTAGATAGGAGCTTCGTACTCAACTTTAGTTATTAATCTTATTATCTTATTTAACATCTTTGATATAAGTAACGAGTTTACTTCTAAGTAAACAACCCAGCGCATCTGTACTTCTTACCTGTATACTAACCTTCGAGACTTAGTTATCTTTGTTTAGTTCGTTTGAGTTTCGTTATACTTAGTTAACTGTCTATATCCTTTAGTAGAGATGAAAAATCATAGCTTAATTAGTTAGAGAGATAGTAGCTTTCTAACTCTTATAAAAGTCTAGATTTGCCTAGCTTAGATTACTACGAGACTTTAAAATTTAAATTAAGTAGTAACTTATTAATAACTAAATAGATTCTTTTTAGATAAGTCGGTATCTATATATTATATATCAAGGGTTACACCTGTAGAGTAAGTCTTAGAGTACTCTAGCGACGTATTTACGTAGCCTCGCTTAGTAACGTATAGACGTGATAGAACCTTCGAGAGTACTCTTAGCAGAACCCTCTAGAATAAGCTGACTAAGTATATAAGTTAGCAAGGACTCTGGCTTAGAAAGAACAATCGAATCTTCTTATATATAAACAGCCTCTGTAGTTCAATTTATTAGCACTTACTACAAGCTCTGATATTATAGACGTTTTAGTGAATTTATATAAGGTCTACTTATCTTTACCTTCTTTATTTATAAAATCAAACTTCTTAATAGAGTAGTAGTAGAAGGCGGTAGAAGTTAGTCTTGTCTCTATTAATTATAGAATAATAGTCTGTCTCCTGATTATAGGAAATTAAGAAGGCGAGTATCTCCTAGTAAAGCCTCTTTTCGCGTTTTATAAGTCTAAAGAGTTCGACTATACCTCTTACTACATGTGTTATACTATCAGTATCTTATTAATCGGCGATATTAAGCTACGCTGTTATACTTTACTTCGTACGTTAGAAACGGGAGATACATCTACTAGGTAGCTATAAAATAGAATATAAAAGTATCTATAACCTTACTAATAAAAGGTATAAGCTTTTCAAGTTAATCGTTTATAAATATAGATTATCTAAACTCTATAGAATAATTAGACTATAGACGAGGACTATGATAAGATATAGTACTATTCTACTTTTTATTAACACTTTTATTTAAAGGATTAAGATGTTTAGTACTATATATTCTTAAGACTTAGACTAACGGATATATTAATATAGAAATGTCTCGAATAACTATAGCTTTGTTTCTTACTTATATACTCTTATAAGTTTCCTTAAATAGATTATTACGAAATAGGGTTTCTTTAAGAGACTGATTATTTAGTCTTAAGTAAAGTTTAATAGAGTATTTTACTTTTATTTATAATATCTAATTCGAACTTACTTATAAAGCTACCCGTTGTTAGAAGGATAGTCTCTTAGCTTAGACGTGTATAAGAGGAACTTTTAGCTTCCCTTAGCTTTTGATCGCTAGAGGTAGAAGAGCTAGGTATAGTAGAGCTAGTATCCGATTATTTCCTATAAAAAGACTTCTTTCTTATAAGTAGATAACTTATATTATTCTCTGATTTAAAATATTCCTTAGGCTAATAGAATTCCTATCTAGTATTTAAGTAGGTTAATATTCTTCCTACTTACACGGCTATAAAGATATTTGTTATAGAAATGTGTTAAGAAGCTAGAATAAGGCTAACAGCCTCCCCGGCTTCTCTAGTACCGAGAGAAGTGTTATATACGTTAAGTATATATAGCGGAGGGCCTTATAAAAGAGTAATCGAGGTATAAACAAGGTCTCGACATTGAAGCGAGGGAGTAATAGAGGTCTACTAACTTATAAGAATCCTAGCCTCTTTATATATAAAGGAGAGTACTCTAGGAGGTCTAGCGTTCTAGTTATATATAGGTGTAAAGCAGTCGTAGTTTAGGTAGCGTCTTATAATCTAGCGGCTAATCTCTCTTAAGTAGATATACAGTTCTTAAATAAGTACTACGTCGACTCGCCTAGCGTATACTAGCTGTAGTACAAGCTCCTAGTATCCGCTAGACTTATATACGTTGATTTGTAGTACTTAAAGACAGTGGTTCTTCGCGTGTCCTTGTCTACTTATAAAGAGACTATAATAGTAGAGTTCCGAGTTCTTCGTACAGGGGAGGCGTATGCTGTTTCTTCTATAGAAGTGTCTTTAGAGAGTTCTTCTCTTTGAGGTAAAGAAGGTATCGAGGGAAGAGGGAGAGAGAAGAGGAATCAACTACTCTCGCTTATAAGGTAGCTAGAATAACCTGTTCTAGGCTACTATAGAGAGAGTCGAGCTCGCTTCTAATCCGTAGTTCGTTATATACTTAGTATATATTCCTTCTGTTCTCAGCTATAGAGCGTGTTTCTAAGATTCCTAGTCTAAGTAGATATCTAGGGTCGTCTAAGAGGTATAGGCTACTATAGTATAAGTACTTTAGCTTATATTATATATAGTTTAGACACTGTAGGTACAAGTCTTCGGTATACTAAGTAGTACCGCAAAGACGACATCTTTAGTTCTTTTTACAAATCCTTTAATTATACTACCTCTAGTACTTAGAGTACTAAACAACTGAAGAGACCTTAGAGAGAGACTTGAAGAAGACTCTTCTTCTAAAGAGAGATGTTATATCTAGGATAGCGTGATTCTAAGCCTCTTCTTCTTTAAAGAAGATAGTCTAAGAGGTAAAGAATACCTTGCTAGAGAGTGATTTACTTGATATATCGACTTTTGTAGAAGCTACTCCGATTCGTTCCTTTATTACTATAGCTACTACTTCGGCAGTAGTAGAGGCAAGAGTTAAGGTGATTACTCCTTTATTATTAATTTTAATAGCTTTAGTATTCTAAGATATCCTAGATAGGCGATATACTACCTAGTTTTATAAGGTCTCGATCCTGGCTACTAAGAATAGAGTCTATATAAATACTTTCTTTGTTATTAGAAGAGCCTCTAGAGCTTCCTTGTTTTTAGGTATAATAGCGAATCTAGAGTTAACTGAGAGAACCTCTTATATAAGCTCTTTATAACCTATTTTTAGGTTATAAAGTATAAGGAAGATAGTAAGAGCAGAGTACTCTCTTTTAGAGGAATTAAGAGGAAGTCGGATAAAGACTCTAAGGTCTGGTTTAGCTAGCGAGTTCTTATTCTTCTTCTTCTATATTATTAAGGAAGAGAGAGAGAGAGGTGGAATTGTTGTTAATGCCGAGGTTGTGTTTTCAGGCGCTAAGGTATTCTTTATAGTCTATATATACGAGAATTTTTCTCTTAGAGCTAGAGAGGAGGAGGGAGTCAGGGAGGGCGTAGAGCCGCCTCTATGTATAATAGAGAGGGTTTCTAAGGTCGAAGGTAGTAGAAGAGGTATCTCTAAGATATATACTTAGTAGAATAAGAGGCTAATATTAGCTACTTAAGTATAAAAGACTCGGAGATAGAGCAGGAGGTTAGAGGAAGCTTTGTCGAGTATAGTACTTAGATAGTAATCTATAGCTTCTATAGTTCCTCTAAAGAAGGTTTAGCTTATAGAACTACGTTCTAGGGCTTTAGTAGTTACTAAGACGAAGTGTTACTATATGTTCAGGAGAGAGGGAATCGGGCATACTCTCTCTCTACCCGGACCTCTTTTTAGAGACGGCGGAAGAGCTAGAGGCTTTCTTAGAGAGGTTTCTATAGAAGGAAATCAGCTTGTTTAGTATAAGTAAGTAAGAACGAGTAATTTAGAACAAAAAATTCAGTCTCGAAAAAAGGTTATATATATAGTATATAGCTTTAATAGTACGATAAATAATATATAGACTATAACTTTAACGAAAGTAAATAGTTATCTATAAGACTTCTTTATATAAGTAACCTAGATAGTTTATCTTATACTCTAGACTTTTTAAAACTTATTCTTAGTAAGAAAATAGTAGTAGGAAAATATATTACTTTGTTCTATTATTAGAGTAAACTTTAGCTTAAGAAGGTCTTATAATACTATATAACTATAGTAAATATTAACGATCGTCTAAAAGGGTTTACTTTTAATAAACTACTATTAACCTTTTAAGATACTATCTATATAGCTTAATATCTTAAAGTCTACTTTCTTTAGATTAATTCGCTTTATATTTTATAAAAAGAAGAAGAAGAGGCGAAAAAAGATTAGAAGTACGAATCTATATATATAGAAAAAGTCTATACTTCGGCTTATTTTATACTTACTATAACATCGGCTATTAATTTAAATAGTAGATTTCTTAAAAGGAATATTATAACTAAATATATCTATTTTTTAAGACTACGATTTAGATTAAATAGTATATACTTATACTTATTTATTAGATTTTAATAAAGAGGTTAAATAAGCTTAACTAAATATACAAGTATAGGTTATATAAGAACAGTTCTTATCTTAAAGAATTATTTATTTTAATACTAACTAAATATACTAAAAGTATAGTAAGAGTGTTTATTATAAGAATCTAATCTAATTAAAAAGGTAAGATTTATTATAATATCTTCTAAATTAATATATATTAACTTTACTACTCTACTTAATAGTTCTCTTAATTAGAAGAAACACTTTAAACTCGATTTAAAATTTCTAAAATAACTATTTAGTTTAGGATATTCTAGTACTATAGTATTTCTTATATCCTTCTTAGTAGACTATTTAAATCATAGCTTATTAAAGAATACTAATAGAGCTTAGGTATTATCTAGGTTAACCTCTTATATTATAGACGCTATCTTCTATTAAGAACACTTTAGTATCTTTAGATTATACCTTTATAGAACTCTCTTATAAGAATAAACTAGTAATATAGAACAGATTAATTATAAATCTTCTAGGCTACTATTAGTTCTATTATAGTCTTAGATAGCTTATATAAGAGGTATTAAATTTATTAGTTATCTATTTAGAAACTTAGAAATTTTCTAGTATATTAAGTTTTATAATAGAGTTATAAAGGCTCTAATAACTAATATATAGGAGTTTAGAGAAGGTTACTACTTAGAGGTAGAATAGATAGAGTTTAAGATAATATATCGCTAGATATTAGATTTACTTAGGTATAATATAAGATAGCTTAGCTTTAATATAGAAGATAGAAAGGAATTTTATAGAGAATAAGTTATTATTATAAGAAAGATAAGTAAGAGTAATAAGGCTAGGAACGAAGATAGGTTAGAGGACGAAATTTTTTATATCTTACTTATAAAACAAAGTAAGAGAGAAGAAAACAAGTATAAAAGAGTTAGAGTTAGAATAGTTTAGTAAGTTTACTTAATATAGTAATACTTTAATATCTATATTATTTAAAAATATATTTTACTAGAGCTAGAGTTTAAGAGGTTTAAATTATATATTATTACTTTTAATAAGTTACTTACTTATAAAAAATATTATAGTAAAAGATATATAATTTTTAAGACCTCTATACTTCTAATCTAATAGATAATAATTTCTAGCTACTACCTAGCTATAGAATAGTAATACTATAGTATAATATATAATTACTTATTTATTACTTAGTAATACTTTTTTTTAGGTAATAGCAGAGGTAGCGTTTATAAGCCTTGTTATAGAGTAGGATTACGACTTTAAAGTGTCGCTGCGAAGAGGAAGCTAGTTTAGCTGTAAGTAGAAGACAGCTGATTTTATTAGTTATACACCCGCTACTTTTTACTCTAGATATTACTATATAGAAATTTCCTAGTAAGGTACGCGTAGCTAGAAGCGCCGTAGCTATAGATTTTATTATATAATTTTACTAAGATTACTATAATTATACCGTCGCTAACTAGATTATAGATCGCTTAATTAAAGAAGATATTATTCTTTATAACGACGTCGTATAACAGACTATGCCCTAGCCGTTATAAGAGTAGAAATAGTATTTTAGTATTATAATAGAACTTAGATATCTATATTTAATCAGTTTCTATATTTAAAAGATAAAAAAACTTAATAGTAGTATTATATATTAAAGAGTCTTATTATAGTATAAAAGAAGGCTCTTTATAAATTCAAGGTACGGCGACGACGTAATTATAATCTTCGGAATTAATAGGCTAGGAGGGTTCGGGGGAGGTATATAATATAACTAAAATAAAAATAGATAGAAATTTTAAAGCGTTTATAGATTTTATATCGCTTAAACTCGAAGTACCTACGATTTGTCTCGTTATAGAGAGCGTCTCGGCACGTAGAGATAGACGTTATATAATATTTAATTTAAACTAATTACAACTAACGTCTGTCCCTACGTAGCGAGAAACCCGGTATAGTAAGAACGACTAATAAGAATATAAGAATCGCGGGTTTTTCTCTTAGAAGTTTTCTTTAAATCAACTATAACTAACTTAAGTTAATAAAAATTATATTTAAACTTATTTTCAGGCTTATTATACTATTTCTATTAATATAGCTATTTAGGAATTTTGAAATTTGTCTACTTTCTCGCTATACCGGGTTTCTCGCTACGTAGAGACGGACGTTAGATGTTTTTATATTTGAAGTTAGTAACAAGGTTATTATACTAGATCTATATAAACAGAGACTTATAAATTATAAAATTAGTTTATTTATCTAATACCTGAGGTTTTCTACTACGTAGAGACAGACGTTAGAGTTACTAATAATTAAGTATTTTATAAAGTATTATCTCAGTCCTCCGGTTTGCCCCCCCGGGTTTAGCGGCCGCCGCATCGGGCAAGGCGCGTGCACGGGCCCGACGCCGCTTTCGCGAGGTATAAAGCTCCCCGCTCCTCACTCCTCGACCATCTTCCTCTTCAACTTTTCTTCCAACCACCCCTTTCGACCGCTTGACCCCTCTAATCATGCGCTATCCACGCCTCTCACCTGGCCCACCCTCATCCCCGCCGTCGGACTCGCCGCAGCTGAAATCTGGCCGCACACCCGTTAATTTCGTCGGCCTTGGATACTCCTGAATCGCGACGGTGACCCTCTTGTTCTTAGTGATCTACACTTTACTGGCTGAGATACGAGCACAGGAGCCAATATGGGCTGAAATCAGGTATCTCTTCAACCTCGTCGTCGCACGATTACACCCAGGACAGCAATGGCTGAGCGGCAAGCGGTGGGACTTTGCTTTGGCAGTACGTAACACCCACGATCTGGCCAATGGAGAAAATGCCTCAGCAATGTCGCGGCCGGGACCTGCCTTGTTACGGAAAGGATCTATGCTAGCAGCTGTAGGAGAAAACTGGCGGTGAGTTCCAGCACGAGACATTCGTGGCAGTGTACGTCTTGGATCTAGGCTAATTTACGACAAAAGGGCCGACATTTACGTACGTGGCAGCAGCGGACTGGATTGTGGGAGCTGTTCCAGCAAGTTACAGGCCGAATACGACATCCAGCTCTTTGAGAACCGTCGAACGATTACGTCTATCCATGCACTGGTCACGAGTTGTCTCGTCTCGACACGAAAATACGGGATCGAAGGAGATAAAGGGACATATTTGGTATACGAAGTGAGCTAGGTAGAGCAGCAGAATCCGCAGATCACAGCTACGGGGCATGAAAGACAGACTCTTCAAGAGTTCGGATGCCGCCAGACCCGGAACGCAAAATCTCTACCAACGTTTAAGACGCATTGAATCTACACGACAGGCTACTGTTCCTTGGGAATGGTGCGGTATGGACTGGCAGTAGCAAGACGGCGTTGTCCGGACAAGAAAGATTGGGCCAGGGTCAATGGTGCATGAGAGTGGATGAGGGCAAGGTTGAATTCCTACAACGATGAGAATTGCCTCGTGGATAGGCTGACAACTTGGCACACGAGAGGGGAAGGCAGGGTGGGGAAGAATAACGGGAAAATGGTCAATTTTACGCGCGTGCAGATTCACCTTGTCCCATGGTCCCAGCAAACATGGCAATTGTGAACGGCAGATGGGCACACGGGGCAGGACATGAGAAGGCTATATAAATTGCTGTACTTTATTTAAGGACTAGCCAACCCATGAAATCAGTATTTTACTATCCGTCAACCGTTCTCCTTTCATCAACTGATCATTCTTTTAGTATGGCTACTGTTAATTTAGACAACGTCCAGTTTTGGCAGCCCCCTTTGAACTCAAATCGCGCAACCAAATCCAAAGACTACACACGCCCAACAATGAATCGCTATAGCCAGTCCAACTCTCCCATAGAGTCGTCTCGAGGCTATCAGCCCAAAGTTGATGGGATTGGCAATCGAGGTAAGAAAGACTTTGAGAACTTGAGAAAGAGCCTGACTAATGTGTTATAAAATTGTAGGCTACACTCAAGACTGTACCAACTCCGAGAGCGAGGCAGAAGGCGATTCAGATGATGAATTCCCATCTGTCAAAGATATTTTATATCCACCTTCTAGCCAACAGACTTCAATAACACACACTCAAGGCACACGAGGTAAGTAAGACCTTATTGTAGTAGTAAGTAGTCCTAACGATATACAGACAAACCGATCACACTAGACGATAATGACGAGCTCGACCATAGTCCAGATACCGCCTCTATTTCTAGCTCTACCTCGCTTGAAATTGGAGCGGATGCCGTCCCCAAGTTGAACAAGCCAGAGCGGGACGACTTGGCTCTTACAGGACCTCGACCTTACTCTCTCTCCCCAGCTGGGCTATCCTACCCCAACTCGCAAGGCAGATCACAGGATCCCACGCCCTGCCTGCGGGCTACGGGTGTAGGCGCAGATGACGGGAGAAATGAGCTAGCACTTTTGGACAGTAGTGGCATAGGAGGGAGTATGGACAACCTCTCAGCCCTTGGAATTGAGGTGCTACAGACTTTTGAAGAAAAAGACAGGTTATTGTCGCCTCCACCAGGTCCTCGCCGTCGCTCTCCTGAACGATCACAGAACCAGAACGATAGTTGTTTCCAGGCCGAATCTAACTCAACTAGAACAGAAGGGCTAGGAGATGCCTCTCAGGTCGAGCCTCCAAGAGAGGGCGAAAGGGAAGATTCGGTAAGGCAACCAGAAGCTGGGGGAGAAGTGGAGGAGCAGCAGTACGAGGTTGAGGAAGATGTCTTGGGAGCGATAGAAGAGATGGAGATGCCACGAGAGGAGCAGCAAGACGAGGACTCAGACGATGTGCAGTCTAAGCCCACACACCAGTGTTTACCAACGCATGTGGTTGATGAGCAACTTTCTACGTCACTTTACCCGAGCCCCTCTGCTGTAGCAAAGTCAGAGACAGCTGCAGAGTACCATGAGTGGCCCCTCCACGGCTCTCTCAAACGCATCAGAATTGGAGGCCACACAGCTTTTAATCTTGAATTCGATCTAGTCAACATCTCAGAGCAACTTGACATATCGGGCCCCTTCAGAGCGATGGGCAGTAGCTTAGGTAACGGATTATCAGATAGCGCTCATTCCAAGACGCACCAAGTCACATCGAGGCCGCAGAAAAGCGCGCCCCAAGACGTCCGACACTCTCTTTCATTTTCTCAAGGATGTCCCGCCGACTTTGAAGAACCTCAACCAGCAGCTCCAGTCATAGATCCCGATCATGAATGGGAAATCCGCGAAATCACTGGCCAGAAAATGGTTGGCCGTGAAAGGTACTTTCAGGTGGAATGGAAGAAGACGTGGATGCCTGAATCTGAACTGGCTACAGCCAAGGAAATGCTGGATACCTTCATTACGGGAGCTGGGAGGAAGCGACCTCAGAAACGGGGTCGGCTGGCTACTGGATTGGTTGGTGCTCGGGATGAAGAGCCAAAGAAGCGGCGTGGCCGACCTCGGAAGCAGACGTGAGGCACTCATTTTTCTGTAGACACGTCACAACGTGGGAGCAGGTATAGCAGAGGGAAGCAGGGTTGAAGGGAATCTGCTGCACGCACAAGAGAATAATGACTTATATTTTTGTTTGATTTTCTCTTCCCCTAGTCCTGGCTTAGCATACAAACAAAACTTATGCCAAGTATTAGCAGCAATTCAAGTATTTATTTCGTTTGCTATATCACTCGGCTTCTGCTGTCTAATGCCGTCTAACATTCCCTCTCGTTGCATAGTATGATCTAACAGGACACTTCTGATGAGATGTGCATGACTCGGGTACAGAGACGTGTACAGAAACTTGCCAATGCCGGCCAGAAAGCTATTGCCTACTGTGCCCTCCTCGAACATGAAAAGCAGTTATTAAAGAAAATAAACAGCGAAGCCAAAATTCGAAGATCGACCCAGTCAAATATACTTGGGAAGGGCCAGGGGAAGGTAATGAGCTTTGAGGATATCGAGGTAGCACGAGCAGCGCGTGCTGCAAAGAATATCGTCAAAGACAAGGAAAAACGTGGCCGGAAGCGTAAAAGTGATCAAGGTAAGCCAGAGCCTGAGCCAGAACCAGAGTTGGAGCTAGAGCAAGAACCAGGACTAGAAACAGAGCCAGCCAGAGCCAGAAATGGTGCGTGCTGCGAAAAAGGTCAGAAAGAGCACCAGGAGACGTACTCCGAAGCGCACGAGTATTGCAGAGGCAGATCTGCGAGAACCAACGCCAGAGGCAGAGCCAGTAAAATTGACTCGGGATATCCCCCCAGTAGCATGGAGCGTACCAGTTGCGCAGATGTATTAAAGTGCAGGTTGTATGTAGAGGATAACTCTGTATATTATTGCGAGAAGAGTGGGCAGTTATTGCTCATTGTTCGTTTCGAATTAGATTTCTCATAGCAGAATCGCGTGTGCGCTAGATCGCTATGAAATTGTTAGACAGTTAGCATGTATGGCGCAATAGAAGTAATAATGAATCAACTTGTACCAACCGTTAATGGGTAACTCTTTTGTCTTAGAGGCTTAGGGTCCCTCATTTCTGTTATCTCCCAAGACATCTCGACTCACACTCCCTCGCCAGCTTGCTACTCATGTATGCCCAGGAAGTTGAACGTGAATATGCCGAGCCAGGGAGACGAAGGAGAGGAGGAACAAGGCTGTGCTAGGACAGAGCACGCTGTAGGGGGTTTCCTGTATTTGCGACTATTAGTATGCTCTTCTGATCTATGGTGTAGTATAAGGGTAACAGAGAAGAAATGAGGGAAAGAGCTTACGATCAGGGAAGCATTAAGACCTCTAAAGGATCCACGAACGCCAGTCTTGCAATGTGGTGTCATCGAATTCGCATCGTTGAACGAACTTCGTACCGCAACTGCTCTTAGTATTAACACGGAGATGGGGTCATAGTGTGAGATTACAATCGCGCAGTAGAAGGTTACGACGGCGATGACGAGTTGACAGAGGAAGGCATAGACTGGAAGATATCTTTCTTGGAAAGCGGCAATGACCCCGAATATCTTATGCTGGGCATCTCGGCTAACCAGACACGGCGATATTGGCCGTCTGCTGGGATGATCGTGAGTAACCCGTCAAACTCCTTGCGGAGGGTAGAAGAGAATGTGATGACAGGCTTGTCAGCCTGAATTGGGCGCCATAGTGGTGGTTCTGGAGCACCTCTCAGGCTGGTTGATCTGAGGAGGCGAAGTGTTGTGATGGCTGTAAAACGAAGTATTGCGGCTCTGCTCATGTGACCACATGGCATTTTCACAAGGACCCCGCCCAAAGCCTTGTCGTCGACCTCACTTTCCCCGCGAAAAGCTCGGAATACTCCACAGTCTCCACAATCTAGTCCACCACTTTCACATAAGTAAGTTTAAGATTCGCATTCTCTCGTTTCGTTGGTACTAATACCCACAAGCTAGTTCAGCGCCTTAAGTCGATCCTTACAACTTTAGAACTGCCTACGATGTCCGGTGCCGAAGCTGTCCTTGTTATTGGCCTCATTGGGAGCTTGATTTCAATCATAGACGGAATCAAAAAGATATATGATGCAGCTGGAGACGCTAAAGGCCAGCCTGAAGAGTTTCGCCAGGTGGCTGCACGACTGCCACTCGTCATCGAAATCCTTCGTAATACGGAAGCTAGGGCATCGAAGCTTGACGAGACAAAACTAGAAGCGATAAAACAAACTTTAGAGTCATGCAGGACAAAGGCTGTAGAACTTGAACAGATATTCCAGAAGGTTATTCGAAAGGATGATGATAAGTGGTTTAATCGATATAAAAAAGCTCTACGCACAGTGGGGAAAGGGGACAAAGTGGAGTGCTTGATGGAAGGGATACATAAGGACACTCTGCTGCTTGCATCCGAGAAGATCATGGGAACCGCGACCGAAGCCCAAGTCAACGAATCCTCCCAGAATCATATATGTCTAAAGGAATTGCGAATAACAGATCCCCGCGAGGACAAGAAGCGCATTGAGGAGACAAAGGGCGGCCTTCTAAGCGACTCATACCGCTGGATCCTCGAGAATTCCGAATTCCGACAATGGAACGACAGCGAACACAGCCAACTACTCTGGATCCGAGGTGACCCTGGTAAGGGCAAGACGATGTTGCTCTGTGGTATAATAGATAAGTTGAAAGAGACCGTCAACGCCGTTCCTGCTTCAAGTCGCTGCCTCATATCTTACTTCTTTTGCCAAGCCACGGATCTCCGTATCAATAATGCGACAGCTGTGCTTCGGGGGCTGATCTACCTCCTTACTTACCAAGAACCGTCTCTCCTCCAACACGTTCGAAAGAAGTACGATGCTACAGGAAAAGAGCTCTTCGTGGATACGAATGCCTGGTATGCTTTGTCTGAGATATTTAAGAATATTTTGCAAGATCCCAGCCTAGAGAGAACTTACGTGGTTATTGACGCCCTGGACGAATGCGTAACCGGTCTACAGCAACTTCTGCAACTCATCGATAGGACGTCCCCTACTTGTCCCCGTGTAAAGTGGATCATCTCGAGTCGTAATTGGCCAAGCATCGAAGAGCAGCTAGACTTATCCGACCAGAAATTACAATTGCAACTCGAGCTAAACCAAGAATCGATCTCCGCTGCCGTGACCAGGTATATCGGGCATAAAGTAGGTGAGCTAGCAAAGCGTAAGAACTATACCGCCAAGTCAGAAAAGTCGATACGAGAATATCTCTGCTTAAATGCCGACGCTACATTTCTCTGGGTAGCCTTGGTCCTAAAGGAGCTAGAGATGATCGATCGACGATTTGTCCTCGAGAGTGTAAAGATGTTTCCTCCTGGACTCGGTCCCTTTTATAAGCAAATGATGGATCAGGTGAGCAAATCCAACAATGCCGATATCTGTAAGCGAATACTTTCTATCGTAGCTGTTGTGAGACGCCCAATTACGCTTCAAGAACTGGTCTCTCTTGATGACACACTTCACAAACTTGATTGTCCCGAGAATCTTTTCGAGGATCTTAAGGATTTAGAGCAGAGGGTCGGCCAGTGTGGATCCTTCTTAACGATTCGAGACAGTATAGTATACTTCGTGCACCAATCAGCTAAGGACTTTTTGCTCCAGGAGAACACCTCTCAAGAAATCTTTCGTTCTAGTATAGGCGAGGTACATCATGCTATCTTCTCACGGTCACTTCAAGCCATGTCCTTGGCACTACAGCGTGATGTCTATAGCTTGAGAGCTCCCGGAATCATTATCGACCAAGTTAAGCAGCCTGATCCAGATCCCTTAGCTGCTGTAAGGTACTTCTGTCTTTACTGGGTTGATCATCTACTCGAATGTCAAAGTAGAGAAGACACAATCAAAGACCTTAAGGACAGTGGCCAGGTTTATAGCTTCCTTTGCCAGTACTTCTTATACTGGCTTGAAGCGCTAAGCCTGTTGAGAAGTGTGCCAGAAGGCATAGTTATAATCAAGAAGCTTGAAGATCTTCAGGTACGTTTTTAGATAGTCTTATCGTTATCAGATTATTCTAACGTGAATGAGTTTAATGGAAGTCCTGATTTGAGTGCGTTTATACACGATGCTACGCGCTTTGCGGTATCCACCCGATCAATTATTGAACAAGCGCCTCTTCAAGCGTATTGTTCAGCTCTTGTTTTCGCACCAGAGAAGAGCATTGTTCGAGAAGCGTTCGAGAGCTGTATTCCACCTTGGATCCAGAAAAAGCCTAGAGTCGAAATATACTGGAATGCGATGCTACAAACCCTCGAGGGCCATACTAGAGCAGTCACCTCAGTCGCCTTCTCCCCTGACGGCAAGCAGATCGTGTCTGGGTCTGACGACAAGACCGTCCGGCGCTGGGACGCAGCCACGGGACAGCAGCTACTGCCAGCCCTCGAGGGCCATACTGGTCCGGTCAGCTCAGTCGCCTTCTCCCCTGACGGCAAGCAGATCGTGTCTGGGTCTCACGACAAGACCGTCCGGCGCTGGGACGCAGCCACGGGACAGCAGCTACTGCCAGCCCTCGAGGGCCATACTAATTGGGTCACCTCAGTCGCCTTCTCCCCTGACGGCAAGCAGATCGTGTCTGCGTCTGACGACAACACCGTCCGGCGCTGGGACGCAGCCACGGGACAGCAGCTACTGCCAGCCCTCGAGGGCCATATTAATTTGGTCACCTCAGTCGCCTTCTCCCCCGACGGCAAGCATATCCCAACCTTACACGTTTCTGATAACTGGCTAGTAGATGGCACTACTAATCTTCTCTGGCTACCTTCTGGTTACAGACCTACTTGTCAAGCTGCATGGGGTAGACTTATTACGTTAGGACTTTCGTCAGGAGGATTA
This sequence comes from Calycina herbarum, assembly GCA_001414485.1. Classification (NCBI taxonomy): domain Eukaryota; kingdom Fungi; phylum Ascomycota; class Leotiomycetes; order Helotiales; family Pezizellaceae; genus Calycina; species Calycina herbarum. Next base: position 6,997 of record LLEY01000292.1, on the reverse strand, counting down.
CTAGTTCTTCAGTTTCAGCAACAACTTGAGTTTTTAATATAGAACATAGAATTTGTACTTATTAATTAATAATATATAAAGCTCTTAATATAATATCTCTTTTTCTTTTTTCCTCTCTTCCATCGAGGGTTATAGGGGAGCCTAATAATTTATAGTAATTTTATAGTAGTCACTTACTTCTAGAACCTTCTAGAATAAGCTCGTGGCTAGTAATATCATCCACGTAATCAATCAGTCACGCGACGTGCAGGGATAAATGAAATGGCTATCTGAGCGTTACAGATAGTATAAGGATAATATGCAGCAACCATTTGTAGTTAGCCAAAAATGGCGAGGTGGTCCGTGCTCAGAACTTCCGAAGCGACTGTAAATCAGAGTCACGTGTTAGTTTTCCAATCTCGAGTTACCCAGACACTCAGGGGTGTAGCCTCAGAAGCCGACACACAAGATCCTGCATCTCCATCGGAGGCTAAAGAAGTGGCAAAGCTCTCTATTAATCCAGATGCGCACAGAAAAGATAGGATTGAGAGACTTCCTCTGGAAGAGGAATGTACCTGGGTATGACGATCCAGGATGTGAATGCGGAGAGGGACGACAAACTGTAGGACATGTTGTATTAAGATGTCGGAAATTCAAGGACCTGCGACGGAGGGAATTTGGGGGGAGAAGGTGGTTAGACCTGAGGGCAATCTTAAACGAGTCAAAAACAGCTACAAAGGCAATAAGATTTATAGAACAGACGCAACTCCTTGGGCAATTTAGGAGTTGTAGTACAGTGCAAAGAGACGAAGCAGAACGCTGGGGGGAGACTGAAGGTATAAGGACATGAGATGGCTAGCAGAAGCGGCAGCCAAGGAACCTGATATGCTCTAAAAAGATCAAGCAAAGCACTTCTTTTACGCTATGTATATAGTTGTAGATAGAAGCCAGTCCGTCCAGTGGAGGAGGCTGCTGGTCACTACATAGTGATGAAGTGAAGTACGCTTGCCAAATGCGGTAAGCGTACTTCGGCAGCTGCGCCGAAGCTGGACCACTCCGGCATAGCCGCCCTACGGTGGGCGGCTGGAACCGAGTATGAATAAATCAATCAATCAATCAAACACTCAGGGGTGTAGCTTTCAGCACGCTATTCTAAAAACGGTTCGCTACCTCGGCAAAAGTACTGATCTGCGTAGCGAGTTTAGATAAATCTACATAGTATAGCCGCTACAAGGCTTGAAAATAATTTCAAGCATAGTATTTGATATATATAACTCAGGTAACATCCTATATAGAAGGTAGAAGTAAGAGAAGTACTAGGGTAGAGGTTTAAGAAAGGAACTATATTATAGACTTTAAGCAAAGGCATGCTATAAATTAAGCTGAGAAAAGCTTGTATTATTATTTTTCTTAGTAAAGGGTCTTAATATGTTTAGAATTGACTATAGAACATAGCTAGTATAAAATAATATAGGAGTCGCCTATGTTTGTTTAGCTTTTTTTTAGTTTGAAGGTGAAGTACCTACAAAATTTCTCGGCACGGGTGGTTTCTCGTTACGCATGGATAGACGTTACTTAGTTTGTGGGCCAGGCCTTGGGAAACAGCACCATCCTTAGACGACCTTGAGGCTCCCAAGCGTATTCAAACGACCAAGTGTAAAGGTTTTTGATTTCTGAAGAAAGAGTGAATATGGCTGTATCTTGTGACCAGTTTGGGCTTAGCCCTAAGCTTTGACCACCTCTTGTACATAAATACTTGCACCGCTAGGAACTCTTCCTTCCTTGCGATCAATCTAATCTTTACCCTGACACTAGATATCTCTAATAACAATTATTCTTATTAGAAAGGAAGCTCATCAGCAGGGCAGTGTTTACTAGAGCAGCATGCATTAGGCTCTACGCCACCTGCAAGAATGAAGTTATTCTCATCCTATACCCTCTTACTTTTTTAGCGCCTACTTTGTCACCGACAGTTGATCAAGTGGGCTATAGGTATTGCACTATTGTGACTGCCGGCTAACCTGCCTTGGGTCTTCGAAGTCAGCCCGTATAATAACTTTGAACCTGATAAGGACAGTTAAACAAGGCATCTAGGGCCAATACCTCGATTGTCACCCATTATAAGGAATCAGTGGGTTGTGAAAGCTGAAGTTTGCATACATGGCCCCCCTTTACTGCCAATTAGTAGAAATCTGATCCTTAGTCTTGGAAGAAACGACATTCCTACTAAGACTTTAACTAACTTGATCTACCGCATATACGAAATGCATATCTGTAAGTTAGAAACGATGTTCACCTACCAGGCTGTGTTTGCTGAAGCAACACGTAGTAACTCCTCATGCGGGTTGTGCTAGAACTAACCACGATCTATGAGTGTTAGGGAATTTCGCGAAATTTGCTGCCATCCATATTCTCTCTAGCTAGTTCAAACCAATACCTTCGTACTCTTAACTTGCTAAGAGAGGGACTGCGGAAAAAAAGGGCCCCCCGGCCTTCGGCTGGCCCCCCTTATGGTAGCGAGCTTAAAAACGGGTCATATCACGTGAGATGAATGGACCAAGCGAACCCTCTTTGAAGGTATAGCATATATTACAAGGGTTTGTATCGCTCTCACGGCCGCCCCTAGCGTAAGTTCCAAGGGCAAGGGAAAGTGTTACTTTCGGCCACTTGGCCTGGAGCGGAAAATATTAGGCCTTAATTATATTCAGAAAAATATTCTAGTACTCCCTGTTTATGCTTCACCGCTCTACTTCTTAACTCTAAGTTAAGAAAATCAGGAATAAAGCGCTTCTATATGCTAACTTCCTTTTACCCCTAGCTAGTCCCTTGACCATAGATCATATAGATTTTGCTTCTACCTACAAACCCTATGCTTCATCTTTTCTCGCTGGAAGAAGCAACCCGGGCAACTTATCTCTAACACTACACAATCTCTGTAAAACATGATAGAAGAGAGGGTTTACATTCCTATTCACTCCCGACCCTTGTAATTCCCCCTACACTATTGGGAGCCACTCTTCGATTACGGCAGAAGCGCTAGGAAGAGTCTCTAGTAGTAGAAACCCAATAAATATTAGATTATCTTTTAGCTTATGAATTTGGTTAAAATGGAGACGCGTAATCCCTGAGCAGTGTTCCTTACACAGCCTCTTCTACGATGCGAGATAAATAGTGCTAGTAGGTGTAAAACGGGATCTAAATGCCTTAAGAAGCTGTGCAAGTGTTAGGAAAAGAATTAGGCTGCTATCTTAGATATCTTGGTTCTAAGCCTTACATGTTTTAATACCGAGTCTTACACCTATCTCAAAGACGGCCTTTAGACTTATATTAGGACTCTTGATAATTTCGTAGAAGATTTTGTTCTCTGCCTCTTGCCGTACCTGTCTACCCTGTAAGGAGACTAAAATAATCTGGGACAGGTAATATGGCGGTATAATAATATCCTCGGCGATGGCGGCTGGGAGTGATATTAGGCTTGAAATTCGTAATAATTGGTGAGGGGGCCAGTCTTTAGTGTAAGGGTAGAAGAGTTGCGCCATAGCCTGTCTTGTCGCTGATAAAGGTATTATTTTCGATAGATATTTCTTCTTTTTCTGCATGAGGGGTTGGATCTCTGAGTAGGAATCGGGATAGAGTAAAGGGGTGACGCCTATGATAAGCTCATCGGTTTGTAAGGAGATTCTATATGCGGCTTCATTGCTATACTCAGGAGGTGGGGTCGAGTCTATGATGAAGGGTGCTAGAAAGTAAGACAACAGATAAGAAGGAGTAAAGTTGATAAGACAAAGTTAAAATTAGTATAGAAAATTCTTTATCATATCCTCTAACTAAGCTGATTATTATATAACAGGATCAGTATCGTTTCACATATCTCTGTGTTAAAGGTTAGGTTTCTACTTTAGAGCTAGAAAAGCCAAACCTGGAAAAAGTACATATCTCTACCCACTTTTATACTAGATTCAACAGGGCTAGGAAGTGTGCGAGGCATCTTTTATCACTTATCACGTACTAATACCGAATAAGAAGGTAGGTGACCAGGAGAGCATTCAGTTTTCGATCTAAGGGCCGGAGTCGCCGCAGGAAATGAAATGCTCATCGGGGCTGTTGTATGTAGGAAAGAATAGATGGATATTGACCTGACCCCTTGTTGACGCTAAATTTTGAGTGAGGCAGATTTCCCGCTAACTGATAATCTACTCTAGCCTTAACGGATACGGTAAGTTGGGCTGTAAATGTATAAGCGTGGCAGACTTAGTATTGCTAGTATAAGACACCTGGAAAGTGTAAAAAGCATTTAACCGAGCTTGAAAAGGGTTATGTATTACGTGAAAAGGATTGGCTAAGCGACTACTCTAATGCCAATTCCTCGTAGCAGTTGTTTACTTCACTCTAATGCCGTATATTGTGGAATATTTGAAAGCACCAAATTTGGTATAAGATCTTGTTAAGGTAGATTTGTATCTCTCAAGTCTAAGTGTAAAATGCCTAATCATGGCTACACCTCCCCGTGTGCAAGTGTCAAGGATAGTGATCAAGTTGTATAATGTAGATAAATGAAAATAGACTGATAACAATCCAGCGGCTTAACCGAAAGGTATGATACGCTTTGTAAGATTCTGAAGAATCTCCCGAGTTCGTGTTGCACCCATTTCTCATACGTATGACGACTCCACACTTCTATGTACTTCGTATGTCCAGTCAATCAAGTTGGTGGAAGTCTTAGAGGGGATGATGGGCGTTCCTTCCCAGACTCACCTATAACGGCTCTATCAACACCGCAGATGAAACAGAGCTGAGCTGGTATGCTCTAATACCTACACTCTAACCTGAAAATGAAGGTGAATTGCTAGGAGAGGGTATTCAGCTTTTGGTCTTAGAGCCGGGATTGCCGCAGGTGCTAGGCTCACGCTTTCTTGGTTTCCGATGCGTGGTCAAAGTTGGTAGGCCTAGAGTATACGTGGTATTACAGTCTTTTATTGTAACAGTTCCTGCTAATAAGAACTTATTCTAATCAAGTATTTATATAATAAAGCCCGGAAATAGGTGTTACGTAAGCGTATTAAATAAGCGAGCTCCTCTAGTAGTTATATAAAGGTCCTAAGAATGTTGAAGAAATGGAGGCTAGGAATTTTATAAGTTATTAGCGTGAATATTCCTGTTATACAACTGCCCTAGCCGCCGAGGAAGAAGGAAGACAACAGGGCTATTGTAAGTAGGGGATATGATCTACCATCTTCTGAGGAGATTGCTAAGGCAAGAGTGGTTAAGGGTATTGCAATAGTGGAATATGGCTTAGTTATATCCCTACCTAATAAATTCTATCTTATATGATAACGTGGAATAAGAAATCACGTAATAACCTTACCCCTTGATAGTGCTAATGTTTTTAAGCGAGGCAGATTTGTGTAGATAGAGCCTCTAGCTTTGAAAACCCCTCGTAGCTAACCAATGACCTACTTTAGCCTTAACAAACATAGCAAGTTCGGCTATGTTGAGATAAGGTAGCTAGAAGATATAAAGAGCACCTGAGCTGGCACACTTCCTTTATTATATCATATTTAAATTTAATATCTCTTTATCCTACTCCCTTTCCTTATAACTTTACATAAGCGCGCCATCTCTGTCCTAGGCTAGGCCTATCCTAGAAGGACACAGTTTCTACGTAAGTTAAGACCATTAAAGCTAGGAAAATAAATACTAATAAAAAAGAATCCTACTAAGTCGATCTCTTAGGCTATATCGGTCACTAACAAAGAGTTAGTCATCTTTACGAAAATCGGCTTTCTATAGTAGTTATACTAACTTTGTACAGGTGTATACAGGGTCCTAAGGAATCCGTACTAGTCGAAATCCTCATCGATCTAGTAAGCTATATATAGTACCTTAGCGAAGATGCTCGAGTTACCTAGCTTCGTAGTAAGTTTTCTAGATATCCTACTTTGAATATTATTAACCTTAGAGAACTCGATTAAATGTTTAGAAAAATGGTAGGAGAGACTCCTAGCTATGCTTGTATTCCTACGGAAATGGTCAAGTTTCTACCTAGTATAATACAAGGGTTGATTCGTAAGTTTTTAGAGTATCTTAAGCTAGTTCTTTATCTGACTATCTACCTTAGAACTTGTTAGAGAACTATAAGAAAAGGTTAGCCATTTCGAAATAAGCCCGCTATAAGGGAATCAAGACGCCTTCTAATCACTTGTTCAATGTCTGTCTTGTCGCGTGAACGCAGAGAGGGACTAAATGAGACTTTCTGTGGAAGTTAAAGTACTTAGTTATTTATAGCGTCGCGGTTCAACTGAAAAGATACTAACAGAGCTTTGACCTTCTGTTGCTATGTTAACTATAGCCTTACTAGTCAGGCTGCAATTGCTGTCTATCAACAAAGAATTTCGTTATCATCACGATGTACTTTGAGACCTACCTTACATTTGCATTCTCCCGGATCCAGCAGCGGCAGCATTCAAGTATATTTTACCTAGTGCCTATCTAACATCCCTTTGCACTTATCTACTATATAATCGGCATCAGTACTTACTCTCTCGCTAGCTATTACACGATTGGCCCTTTCGCCCGTTCCACCCCGAAAGGCGCAGGTTCAACGACCTCTACTTCATGCCTCTTCCCCTCTATCTTCGCCCATCTGCGACTATTGTGCCGAGTTCGCTCCCTCCCTAATTCGAATTCCTCCAGAAACCACTCGTTCCACAGCGCAAATATCGAATTAATTTCCGTCATCCTGCCTACACATCTGACGATAACATCCTTTCACTCTCTATGCTTGGGACCATGAAGACGGCGGAATACATCATGGCCTAGCGCATAATGCATGTGCAATTATCGCCGACAATCGATTCGATGGATACTTGAGTAGAACCTACGACCCCGAGTATGAGGACGGCAAGCACATTGAGGAAGATTGGGACGATGTCTTGCCTGCTTCGGATGCCGACTACTATTTCTATGTTCCATACCTAGCCGGTGGGTGGTGCTTTCTGTCCACCGTTTTATAATTTAT